>NW_026507238.1:0-22898 GCF_026875155.1 Cherax quadricarinatus
GCCCTCCTCTTTCAACAGGTATAATAAATCTGAAACAAATCTTCAGTTGAGGACTGGGAACACAACTCTAACCTAAAGCCCATCTAAAAATTTGCAGGTGCTCCTTCAGCCCCTGTACTTGCTGACTGTGAAATACATTGGGCAACTCCTCACAGGCTTAGGCTATTAGATTTTTGTCATGGTATAAAAACCGTATATATGATTACCCGTGGTGCAATAGGAATCTGGAAACTTTTAGCATTTTTGTCATTAATACCTTATGGGCTTTAAGGGCTAGTTGCTAGTTATTTTAAACATTGCAAGTAAGTACTGCTGATTTTTTTTTTTTGGAATTTCATGTATTATTTTTATTGCCAAAAGGTCTAATGATAACACAGTCCATAGCACTCTTCAAATTTCAGTATTTTCTACCTATGTATAATAATCTTCAGTTTCTTTCTACAACGTACTCTTTCTGGGATGGACAATGTTCATTCATCATCAGGAATGTGTTTGTGCCCGCCCCCTCCCTTTTTTTTTTTCCCCCTCTCTCCCTTCCCAGTCAAATGTTTGGAAGAACTGAATTCCTCTTATTACAGAAGATAAGATTACCAATTTTTGTCTGGTGTCCTGTTCTATTCCCTGGGATTCTGACCCTATGATCTATAATCACTGAGGATGTTAAAGTTAACACCCTCAGTCTCTGCCTTCAGAATAATGTGCTTTCAGTTTTCCTCACCTCCTTAAGTTAACCGCTGGTAAAATATACTAATAGGGCTAAATTTAAGAAATTATTTAGATACTTATTATAGAGGCAGCCTGTACTCTTAGAGTTCTGGACAGTTTGAACTTCCCGAATTCAAGTACTACTTTGTGATCTGCACATTTTGATTATACAAGTTTTAATAAAGGCCATCGTGTTATTGTCTTGTGCCCAATTGTCTTTTTGCTTGGTAAATAAATCTTAAAGTGAAAACAATCCATGGTAATTCAATTGAAAGTGTGGCTCATTCTTTCTTAATATTATTAAGCAGGTTAGAGTAATACTTAGAGGAATGGCAAGGAACATTTAAATAATTTGTACATGAAATATTAATTTTTTGTTTTCTGGGTTTTGTGCAATCTGCAGAAACGTGATTTTGTGAATTACAGGTTCAACACTAATACAGTAGATTTCAGTGTTTTAAAACTTGCTTTTAATTCTCTCATCTCAACTTTCTTTTGCAGCTATGGGACCTGTGGAAGCTATTTATTATAATAACCGTGACAAACCAAAGATATAAATACACATTCCACGGTAATTATTATCTAGTGTAGATGGAAATATATTACAAATGAAACTGCTGTTTATCATCATTTTAGTTTCATTTCTTATTTGCAATTCAATATAAATTTTAATGTTTTAGGGCCCCCCCAAATTCTAAAGTGGCCCCTGGGCCCCCCAAGGACTAAAATCCGGCCCCAATCAAAAACTAAGCACTAAACCCCCCACGAGATTGTCAAATACAGTGGAACCCCCGCCTTACGATCAGCTTCCCCAACTCGAACTATAATGTAAGTGTATATTTGTAAGTGCTTTTGTATGTGTATTTTTGGGGGTCTGAAACATACTAATATAACTTACAAACAAATATTCTCCTTATGGGAACAAATTCTGTTCGTAACGGCACCCGAACAGACTTCTGGAATAATTAATATCATAAGTTGGATATTCGCTGCCTGACTACGGTGGAGTGCGGTTGTGCCCAGCACTCCCTCTGCTGTTTTTTTCCAGGCGAGCTACCACAGTACATCAACAAATCCATTGGAAAATAGTGTGGACGTTGCGCTGCTCATTTTGGATATCAAAATGGCTAACCAACAGTACGAAGGAGTAATATACTATCTGCATAGAGCTGGTTCGTGGTACAGTTAAGTGGAGATACGATGAACTTACTTCTCCCTAACATCATCAGGGACACATATGGTATCCGCAACGAGGAATATATGGCGTCGCTCTTAATGGTTGTCAAGAATTCTTCGTGAAATTTCTGAGAGCAGCTTCTACCAAGAATTTGTCGAGCAGTAACCAGTTAACAACGCATGAGTGTGAATTCAGCGATGGATGTTGTGTTTACATGATGTTTTCCTAAGTACTACACAATGGTGAAGTACGGAATGTACACTTAGAGGCTACGGCGTATGGATCTACAGGATTTTTTTTTCGAGTTAATGGGACAGTGCATTCTGCAACCATGGGGGTAAATGAGGGATGGTTTCCCCCCCATATGAATAATTGCCGAAAAGGTTCTTACAATACACCCTTAAAATGTCTTTAAACCAACAAGGCCTATAACATCCTATGTAACGATGACCGTTTGTAGAACACAGGTTTTGTGTACTATGCGGTCCAGAGAAAAACATGTCTCTGTGCAGCTCTTATGATCACATAGGCAGGCCCCAGTGGTCCTAGGAGGCAGGGTCTCCTCGAATTCTGGTAAACCCGATTGGATTCAACAGTCGTGTGATATGGTGCCTTGCTCTGTTGCCTCTGGAGGCCGGAGGCCTGATCCTCTGAGCAAGGAGGTCGACCCGGAGGTGGACGGAGGAAGAGAGACGAGTGTCACTATCCCAGGGGAGTCGGGGGAGTCGAAGGTGTTATCTGAGGAGTCTTTAGTTCCCAGGAAGCTTCGACTCAGGAGGGTGTACTGGCAGATGTCATCAAGGATGTTTTTGGATGGGGGATGAGCCCGGTGTGAAGGTGTCCTCAGTTTATGTGAAGTTGGAGAGCTGAGGGACAACAAAATTTGTGGAGAAAGACTTGAGTAGAAAAAGGCTGGGAGTGGTGTGGCCGTGGAGGTACACCCGGAGGATTCGTCTGAGAGTGATATGTGAGTAAGTGGTAGTTTCTAGGAAAAAAGAACTGCGGCATCAGAATAGACGAGGTTATTACCCCGGGCAGAGGCCGGGGAGAAGTCATGGGCAGCGGTTGTGGAGCTGATGCCACATAGCTGCAGAGTGCGCCTGAGTTGCAAACAGTGGGAGAGGGAGGGGGAGGTTACTTGCACAGGATAACTCGAGTGTAAGGGAATACGTAATTTGAAAAGTGCAGCGAGTAAATCCCAGCCCATAGGGAAAGCCGCCACTTCCTATAATTTCAGAAGGTGTCACGCTAATGTCAATGGAACTTAAGACGAGGTTAAGAAGTTTGGTTGGAGTGGTTTTTACGGGGCGGTTTTGATGTAGATATTTGCTTTTTGCAAGAGCATAATCATAGGCTGGTTGTGTGTTGCGGTTAAAAGGATATCGATTTATGTTACCAGTGGTTTGCAATGAAAGGTGGGGTAGCAGTGTCGATAAAGGAGACCAGCCCCATGCGTGTCATCGGCTGGGAAGAGGGGGGGGGGTGGGAGGGTCGTGAGGGTTGGATGGTGTCTGGGGTGAGAGTCGAGCTAGTTTTGGTAGGAGTTTACAACATGGCCACAACTAGCAATACCAGGGTAAAAGTAGGATTTTGTCAGAGAGGTATCTGTTCACCTGAAGAGTTTGCCTGCTATAACAGTAAATAGGTGGTGATTGGGGTGAATTGTGTTGATTAGGAGTGGTGATGTCGAACCGAGAGGGGCGGGTTGTGTGCTGATGTGCTGAGGGATGTTTGCCGAGATATTGGGGTTGTTGATGTGGTGGGGAGGGGGGATAACCTAGTGAGCACACGTTCGTGAGCCGTAGGGGATATGAAGCGCGATTGGACAGAATTTTATATTAAGCAGGGTAATAGATGTTGTGAGGGTGCAAACCTTCGATGTGGGGTTTTCGGATCACAGAGCGGTAAAAGCAATTTGATTGGGATGGAGTGGTGCGTATTTTATTCTGGTACTGGAAATTTAAATGTAAGGCTTCTTAAGTAGGAGGAGGGGGCCTTTTTTCAGTGATTTGGGTTGCCTTTTTGGGAGGCTAAATGGACAGGGAGATAGATCTGTTAGATTGGTGGGAAATGCAGGCAAAACCGGTAAATAGCGAATTTTTTTAAGTTAGGGGACGGGAAGAGGCAGGTGGCGTTTTGGGTTGCAAAATTATCTGGAGGACAGTTTGCAAGATTGTTTATGTTGGGGGAGGTGGTAGGAGGGATGACATGGACAGTCTGCGAGCAAGATCGCTTAAATACACAATGATAGGTTTGATGCAATTAGGGTTAGGGCGGGGTTAGAGGATGTATTGAGAGGGTGAATAACCGCTGGGTTTTGTTTAACGTAAAAATTTGGGAGCCGACAGAGTGTAACCACCATTCTACAATTGGAGACAAGCCCTGGGGGTGGGAGGGTATCCAGTGGTGTCGAGTCCTATCCAATACTGAAGTATGAGTCTCAAATGCTGATAGTTGGTTTAGGGGAAATGGAGTTGGAGGATGGGGGGTTCCTGGGAGGGTATTTTTGAAGGGGGTTCCATACATTTTTAAGAGAGCAGAGATAGAGTTGGGTTTGGAGGTTGGTATTAGTGAGGTTGCGGTGGAAGGGCAGTTTTCGGATAGACGGAAAACACCAGTGGATAACGGTATACCAAATATTTTATAGAAGCACAATTGGGGGTGTAATAGCCAGTGGCTTTGTTTAGGTCTATTGGGATCATATGTTAACTAGTGGGAAGTTGGGCACATCGCAAAGTAACGGGTGTCAATAGTTTTTGGTCCAAAGAAGAGTGGGGTAGAAGAGTGAGTGCTTACCGAGCAATATCTTTTGATGTGTGGCAGTATTACAAGTTTTTTGTTGCGAAAAATTTTTGGGTAAAAGACTGAAGAAGGTCATGGGGTCGGTGATACATGGGGGACATTTGGTATCCGGGGAGGATTATGCGGGTAGGTCATGGACGTATTCGGGATTTCCTTGAGGGAAGTAGTAAGGGAGGTATTCTAGGTCTGGAATGGGAAAAGCTTATGATTATGTGATAGGGACTTTTTTTGAGAGTATGGTGAGAAATGGTTTTGGAGGGAGGGTGGTTGGATGGGTGAGGACATTGTATGAGAATGCATCGATGAGAGTACAGTAAAATGGTAGGTTGGTAGTACATAAGCACGGGGAGAGAGGGGTATAAAGGCTGGGTGTCCACCTCCCAAATACTCTTTGCATGTATTCAGAATCCTTTCTATGTTCCTGGTTGATGTGGGGATGGGAAGGATGGGGGAGAGAGGTGGATTTTGTGGGGAATATTGTTGGTTATTTAGATGATACAACTGTTTTACTTAATGATATAGAAGATTTAAGTAAAGTGGGAAGGGTAATTGAGATTTTTGGAATGCACTGGGATGAGAGTTAAATAAGCAGAAATCACGGTTGTTGGGAGTAGCCTATTGGGTAGGATGGACCTTGGGGGAGGAGTTGCTGGAATACTGTAGATAGGCTGAAGATTTGTGGGATTTGTATTTAGAGCAATGTACAGGAGAGCAGGAGGGTAATTCAGAAAAATGGTAATGTACAGAGCTTTGAGTAGGCTCAGGAGTCTAAGGGCCGGGGATGTAACCTGCATCAAAGGGTTGTGGGTGGTAAATTACGCTTATTTAATTGTAAGGTGTGGATGGCGGAAATTTACCCCTTAAGAAGTCATATATTATAGGAATTACAAAAAGAGCCTTAAGTATGTGTGGGTTTTGGGAGGGCGTGGTTGGGAAAGATGTGGGAATGACTGCGGTAAGAAAGGTAGGATGGGAATTGATTGGCATTAAGGGTCCCTAGGGTGAAGGCGCTATATGTGAAGCAGAGTATATTCGGGCAGCGGGGGGAAAAGGGGTCTTCGGGTGGGGAGGTGATGGGGGTATCCGCAAATGGTGTGGTGGCAGGGACTTAGTGGAGTGTGAAGATATGTTGCGGTTTTATGTTAAAGGATACGCAATGTAAAAAACTCAAGGAAAAACGGTTTTAGTGGGTGTGGGTTCGTCGTCAGGAATCATGCAAGGATGCCGTGTATCCCACATATTGATTGGAGAGTGATATGGGTGAATTTAGTAAATTAAGAATACCGGCGGCAAGAGCCGAGGGAATTAGTTAATTATATTTCTTATGGGGACCGTTACATCGAACGATGTGCTAAGACGAATGGGTTTTGTGAGAGAGCAATCAAGCGGTTTTGTGGAAGTGAAACGGCTTTTCATGTAGTATATTTTTGTTCTGCTTTGGAGGTGGTAAGATTGTGGTTTGAAGAGGGTTTTCTTTTAAATGGGGGGGGGACAGATATCAACCCTCAGGGCTTTAATGTAGATATGGGAGGGGTACCCAAAGAGTGGGGAGGGCTATCAGATACGTAATAGTTGATTACTGCATTTTCTTTGGGGGATGAGGGAGGTGAGGGAAACATTAGGATAAAAGCGTTGCGGCCGTGTTTATAGGACAGCATGTAGGAACAAACATTATATGGGGAAGGTGGTAATTAGTATTTCCAGAGGAATATCGTGAGTTTACTTGTTGAACGTCTACTCCGTTTGGTGACGGGGTGAGAGGCAAGGGTTGGTCTCTCAGTGGTGGTTGTCCTCTTGGATTGATTTGGAAGCCTGAATTGAGGAAGGTTGATTGGTTTGCAAGTGGTAGATGTGGGTAAAGTTTTTTTTGCAGAGGAGCCTCGGGGCTCCGGGTATGTAGAACCGTCCGTGGCTTCCGGGTTGTAGACCGTGGGGGCTCCGGGTAGTTGGACCTTTATGAAATTTTGTAAAATCACAGAGCAAAAGTAGTATGTGATTTTCCTGTTTTTTCTCTTATTGTTATAAGAACCATTTTATATAGGGGGTTTATATTTATATGTATAATTGTGAGGATATGTTTTATACATTCGAAATCTGAATGTTAGATTTATCCTTGTCATATGTCTCTTTTTTTATCGTATAGAATGGGTACCAAATGACCTAATGTACCAAAAATATAAAGTATTTGATGGGTTTATATATACCCTTCATTTGACTGACGGTCATATTATATGATTGAGTGTTAATCGGTAACATAATTTTGTGTGTGGTGTAGTGTGTTAGTGGAACAATGTCTTAAGGTATAGTTTTCTATCATTGGATTTAATATTTCTTTAGTTTTTTTGGTGAAAAGTCCATTAGTGGCTTTATTTCTATGTATGATCCAGGGTTGTTCATACGAACAAATGCCCAATACACTATGGTTGTATAAGCATGCGTTATATGTTATACATATATGTATATATGTACGTATATGTATATGTATTTGTATATATATATATATATATATAATATATATATATATGTATATATATGTATGTATATGTATGTATATATATATTTAATATGTGTGTATGTGTATTATGTATATTATATTATATGTATATATATATGTATATATATATATAAATATATATATATGTTTGTAGGACTCATTTCCTACAATGTTTTATAATGACTCCGACTGTTTGTTTAGGAAGCGGTTGGTTGGGTTAATTTTAGTATAATTTGTTATATCAATGTGTTACAATGTTTTTTGTGTGTACTCTGACATTGTCTGACACTTCCTGTGGTTTGGATGTTATGTATTAGTTTGTCTAGTTTTTTTTTTAGTGACAAAGTCATTTTGTTTGTTTTGTTTTGTTGTTTCTAGTATAATCCAGTCTGTGCTTAAAGAACATATTGCACATACATGTATGTGTATAATTGCATGTTTATGTAATACATATATACATGAATAAAGGACTTATTCCTACCTGTTTTTATGACTCTGCCGACGTTCTATTTTGTAGTCGGTATGTTTTTTTTTTTTTTTCCCCGTAAACGGGTAGTTTCTTACGTAGAATTCGTTATACAATATGTTAAAAATGGTTTTTTTTTTTGTTTATTGTGTGTGTTAGCTGACATTGTCTGTCACGGTTATTGATTTGCTAATTGCGGCTTGTATCATGTGTATGTTGTTTTTTAAATAAAATATAAAAAAAAAAATATCATAAGTTTGGGGGTCCACTGTAAATCAGCAGCCCAACATCAAGGAGATGGTTTTCAACACAGTACCATGGACATTGTTCATTAAATTAAAAAATGTGGCAAAAAGTGTCTTTGGGCTACTGTCCAGGGAGTTTCAAAATATCAAGGTTAAAACCATCCCCAGGGGGGGGTTAGAGCCCACGATAAAGAGAATCTCAAAACTCCAGCCCGGGCCCGCGTTAGCCCCCTGGGCCAGTAGTTCAATAAGTTTCACCCATCTAGGTTTTTTTCTTTTTGCATTTGGGTCACAGTGGCCTATGCTAATTTTCCCTATGGTGTAGAAATTTTACCTATTTGGATGACTCTTTGAAGAAAAGCGGGGTCCATTTGGCTAACGCGTTGGCGGGAAATTTTGAAACATTTGATCAGGGGTTTTTAACCCCACCTTGGTTTGGTTTGTTTCCCAATCTTTTGAAAAAAAACGTTTTTGTGATAAAACAAGGTTAAAACCCCACATTAACAAAAAGTAACAAAATAGTAAATTGCAATTACTAATAAAAACCATCCCCCTTCCCCCCCCCCCCCCCCTTTCACCCTCCCACCAAAACCCAACTAACTCTCCCCCCCCAAAGCCCCTCCCCCAGAACCCAAACCCCCCAAAAACCCTTTCCCAAAACAACCTTTCCCCCTCTCCACAAACAACCCTGACGCCCACCCACCCCCTTCCCCAGGTAAAAGGGTGTAAATTTAGCCATGGAGGAAAAAATTTATTTGGCCCCTTTAGTCACTCCTCTGCCTTCCCCCAAACCCCCCATCAACACCCCCCAACTTTTCCCAGTTCCATAAACCCTGTGGTAAATTAAAAAACTTAAATTACCCCAAATTTTTTTTGGTTTTTTTTATAGATTTTTCCTTTGAAAATATTTTAAAAATTTTTCTTTCCAAAAAAATGTTGAAGGAAGTTTTAAAATTTCATGGTAATACTTCAAACTGTTGTTTACTGCGTTAATGAATAATCTTTGAAACATTGTTTTGGGGGTTTTTGCTGCGGGTTTGATAAACACCTCTGAAGACTTGCCACTGCCCCATAGATGGACTTCACCACACAGAGCTGCCCCCCAATGGGGGTAAAAACTTCAACCTACAAGATTCGATAAACTTAAAATCTTTAAAATTAAAAAATTAATAAATAAATTTCTTTCTTTCACAGCAATGTTAAAGGGAAAACACCCCACACAAAACACCCACACCAAAAACACACACACACACACACACAAAAAGGGATTTACAAGGAACAAAAATAAATAAAAAAAAGGAAAAAACTTTGAACCCCCTCAATACTGATTTTTTCCAGCAGGAGGAAAACCCTTCACCCCATTAACCCTTAAACAAAAAACCCTTTAAACTGTCCAAACAGATTTTTGTTCAAATGTTAAAAAAATTTAGATCCCCCCTTTTTGGCCATTTTAAAGGGGTTAACCTTTTTGGGGATAAAACCTCCCCCAAAACCCTACTAACAAAAAATTTTTAATGAGGCAGATAGCCTCAAAAATGCCACTAATAGTTTGGGTTTATACTTTTTTAAAATTTTCCCATGACCTTGTGTTTCTATTTTTAAGGAAGCAAAAGTATTGTGACCCCGGGGCAGTGTACAGTACAAAAACTCCCTTAAAAAACCACAGGTGTTTTAAATCACCTCTTGCCCTCAAGTGTTTTGTCTTGTTCGGAGGATTCTGTGGAAATTAAACAAGTTGGACGGTAAAACCTCTGTAATGAAAAACTAAAACCCTACCCAAACCTCTCCTAATATTCCTTAAATGCAGTAAAAGGGCATCTAACCGGAAAAAAACCCTTTTGGGAAAGTCAATTTGGGCACAACTAAACCTTTTGAATAAAAACCTGATTGAATTTCATCGACCTGTCCCTGAGATTTTTACCCCTCCTTTCCCCTTAAAACTCAAACAATTTAGTTTAAAATACGGGGCACATTTACCCAAAAAAAAATTTTCCATAACTGTAGTATATTATCCATAGTGGTTTTACATACTTGGGAAATGTTGGGGCAATCAGGTTTGATCGAAGGAAGGGGGAGGGTACTTGCAACTGTTTGTATCAAGATGCCTTCATTTAGTAAAAGACCCCCCTTGAAGGGCACCCAAATTTAACCTAAAAGGCAGTTAGGTCTTAAGACAAAAATGTTTTTTCCCTACACTTCCATGCCCCCTATAGCACACTAGGCTAAAAAACCAAACCCACTATGGGGGGCCCCTTGACGGGGTTTGTAAAAGGCTTTTGGTCTTAGGAATTCGATTTTTTGGTCCCTTCCTCAGACCAAACCTAATTCCCCCCCCAATCCCCTTCCCTATCCCATTTTCCCCCATCCTCCCTTTTTCCCTACCCTCCTCCCCCCCCCCCCCTTTTTTTCCCCTTTTTTCCTTTTTTTTGGGCCCTTTTTGAGATTTTTCCCACAGGCACGCGGGTTTTCTAGGTAGAGGGAAGGATCCCAGGGTCCATCCCATTCCGTGGCAGTTTTTGTAGTTTGCTGGGGAAATTTGGGGTTTCGCCTGGAGGTGCCCCAATGCCTCTCCGGTCCCCTGGGGGGGGGTTTTGGGGGTGTCTTTCGGGTGCTGGTGTTTTCTCGGGAAAGGCTGCCTGTTGGGTTCCAGGGGGGGGTGGCCGAAGGAGAGTTTGCTTTGTGGCTAGTGTCTGGCCCCCCCTCTCAAATCCCCCAAAAGGTGGCTCGGTGGATGTGGGGTTTGCTATCCTGGATTGCGGTTTACGGGCTTGGGGGTTTGGGGTATGGCAGGGGGTTCCATGCCAACTCACTACTTGCAATGCTGGGGGCCCTTTTGGGGTTTGTGGAGGTGGTTTTACAGCATTTTTTTTTTTTTTATCCCTGGGAGTGTTCCTCCACTTTCCCCCTCTCCTTTTATTTTTTTTTTTTTTATTTTTTTTTTTTTTCCTTTTTTTTTCCTAAGACAAAAAAAAGAAAAAGAGCCCTAACCGGGAAACCCCCAAATCCAGGGAACCGGCCCCCCGGGGCCCCCCTTTGATACTCCCCACCCTTTTGGGGCCCCTGCCTTTTTTTTTTTTGCCCAAATTTTTTGGGGACCCCTGCTAAAAACCCCCTGTTTCCCTTGCTGGTGCCATTTTGTCACCCCTTCAGGAGGGGTTTTTTCGACCTGATTTCCTTTGATATTCGACCTCCGCTTTTCCCTTCAACTATGCTTCGGGCTTTTTCCCCTCTACGGTCCCGGCAATTTTCGAATTGCCAGCTGCCCCCAGGGCGGATCAATTTGGGCCCCCAAAAAAAACCCCTAAAAAACCCATGACAATTACTTTGATGAATTTCTTTGCTTCCTCGTTCTACTCGAAAATATCGCACGTCATGAAACCCCCTTTTCCCCCACTATTTTTTCAGAATACACAATGGACTAAATCTTTACTTTATGACCGACTTCCTCTACTGCCTATTTTTCCCAACAACAGTATTGGAAAGGGGGCGATCCTATCCCATTTGGTAGAGTTGATTCTTTCATGCTCTCAAGAGGGGGTACATGCATCATCACTGCCAGAATCTAACCAAGCTCACAATTTTTTCTCCTTTTTACAGCAAATCGATACCTTTTCCTGTGATTTAAAAAACCCTTTCTTTCCCCCCAAAATTTCTTGTAGGGGTACCGTCATTCTGCCCCAAAACCATTGTCCCACAAATTAACAGAAATTGGGTTTGACATTTAAGAAAGCTAAACCTTCAAGACCCCCCAATCCTCATTCTTCCCCCTTTGCCAGGGGGCATGTAGCTCGCAATTTTTGACGTTTGTGAGTTTCCCACCCTCTGTTTTATATAGGGGGGACATAGTTTAAAATTTTCAAAAGGGCCCCTAAAACCTGAAACCCGTGTAGAAATTGCTGGCTTTTTTGGGTCTTTCCCGCAAATTTTTACAGGTCCAGGGCCGAATGCCGGTCGGGGTGCCGATGCCCATATAAATTACTTCTTGTAGCCAACCCCCCTCTTTTGCCTTAATTGTCATGAGGCTATCCCATTTTCCCTCCCCGCCATTGCCAATTTTAAATTTAAATGCCCAAGAAATCCATTGTCCAAGGAGGCAGAAGGTTTCCCATATCCCTACGGAGTTTTCCTTCTATGCCCCCGGGGGGAAATTTCCCCCCATTTTTCTTATTTTTTGTTGCAAAAATGCCCCCCCCACTTCTGCAGCTTCCTCTGTGGTCACCCCTTCTACAGTAAATCCTGTCTAATTCTTTTGCTGCCCTGGACGCAAAATCCCTACCTCAGCACCTCATTCTTTTCCCTAAACTTCATCTTTTCACTCCCAATTTTCCGGTGTTGATGAGACCTGGGCCCAACACCATTTCCCAGCGCCCCTCACTTCTCGGGGTTTCCCAAAAAATCCCCATTTTTTCCCCAAATTTTTCTTTAACCCCCCCTTCCCCCTTTTTTTCCACCTCCTTTTTCCCCTTTCCCATTCTGTACCAGGTTTTCCCCTCAACCCTGGCTCTGTTACAAGTGTGGGGGTTTTCACCCTCCCCCCGTATTTCTTTCTTTCCCTTTTCCCCTCCCGGGTTTTCTTCCTCTTTGCCCCCCTCCCAGGTTACTTCCTCTTGTCCCCCCCCCTTTTTGGTTCTTCTGCAGTTCCCTCAAACCCTTTCGTCCTCCCCTTTTGGTACATCCTTGTTTTTTCCCAATCTTTACTCCCCCCCTCCTTTTCCCCCATCTCCAATATTGTCTCCCATCCCAGTGTCCTTGTTTTTTCCGAAAAAATTGAAGCTATCTCAAAAAATTTTAATTGCGGGAGACTGGACCATTGAGGGGACACTGATCTATCCCCCTGTTCCTCCTTTTTCCCTCTTCTCCCCTGTAAAATCCTTTTTTTTCGCAGATTTTTTTTCCTTGCCTGCTTGACCTTTTTAAAAGCTGCCGCCACAGGGGGACTTTTCAAAACCCCCTTTTCCTAGTCCGTGGGGAACCCTTTACCTGCAGATTTTTGTACCCTTTCTCGTTACAAATCATGGCTTAATTACAGTGGAATACCTGGGGCCTCAGAGATAACGGAGTGAGTTTCCCAGGTGTTGTTTCTCCCATTTTTTTTTCCGCTGTTGTCCATCCTATCTCAGGCTAATGATTTTTTGTATTCATGGGGCCCTTTTTTTTCCAATGGAACCTATAAGGGAAAGTGCCCCTTCTTATATGCACTGATATTCCATCCCCGCCTTTCCTTTGTTCGTATTTTCCCGGCTTAAACTGCACCCTGTCCCCCACTTGAAAAAAGTGGTTTTAAAATTTCGTTCTTTGTACTTTTGCCTTCTCAGGAAATTTATCTTTTCCCCAGATATTCCCTTTTATTTCTTCCTTACTCCCACCCTTCGTTACTTGGCATTTTTAATACCCCCCATTTCCTTGGGGGGGGGGGGGTCTCCTGTGACTCCCTAGCATTCATTTTTAGGGGACTTTTTTCTCCCTTTCCTCCCCCATGTTTTAAATATAGGTATTTCCCACCCATTTTAAATTTCTTTACTCATTTCTCTCTTGCTTCAATCTCTCAGTTTGCATTTCCCTAAAAATTTTTTTTCGACTTCACCCGGTTGCCTCCCCAAACTTGCATGACAGAAACCCCTTTTTTTCCCAAAATCCTTACTTTTTTTTTTTTATTTTTATTATCACACCGGCCAATTCCCACCAAGGCAGGGGGGCCCCCCCCCAAAAAAACTTTCACCATCTTTTCACTCCACCCACTGTCTTGCCAGAAGGGTGCTTTACACTACATTTTTAAAAAAACTACAAACATTAAAAAACCCCTTTCCTTCAGAGTGCAGGCACTTTTAATTTTCCCACCCTTCCAGGCCCTCAAGCCCGGCCTCCCGGGTTTTTCCCTGAATCCCTTCATAAATGTTATTTTTTGTCCACCCCAAACCCAGCACGTCGAGTTTAAAAAAAAACCCCTTTGTCTCCTTTCACTTTTATCAAACACGCCCCACGCATCCCCTCCCGGGGAAGTCCAACCCCCCTGCACAAAAAACCCTCCTTTCCCCCCCTCCCCCCAAACCCCTTTTCCTAGGCCGACCCCTACCCCCCCCTTTCCCTTTCCCCAATACAACTGATACATTTGGGAAAAGTCATTCTGTTTCGCTCCATTCTCTTTTAAAAATGCCCCGAACTTACTTCTCCTTACTTCTCCTTCATATTACCCATCTCCTTGTACCCTTGCTGGAAATTTTGCCCGGGTGAATTGGGACTTTTACACGAGGGGGAACCGTTTTTTAATAACCCCCCCCTTCCTCTTTTTCCATTGATGAGATTTTACTCTTCTCGACCCCCAGTTTTAACTGCAGCTTCACATTCAAAACCCCTCCCCTTGGGCAAGAAATTCTCAGAAGTGTGTCCCTTGGTTTCTCCTGTTTTGTGCTCGGGCAGTATGTTTAAAACCCAAACTGTATGGGGCAGGTCCCGGTAAAAACAAGCCACAGAGGGCTTCCTTGTTTTTAGCAAAAAGGGGACAAGTTGTTCGCTGTGTCTTTCCTTGACACTAAACGCATTTTGCTGGGGGGGGTTTATTTTTTCCCCAAATCACTTCAGCTTCCTCAAAAAATTTGCAGTCTGGAAAAAATATGGAAACTGCCCCACTCCTATTTTTTGGGTTGGGCTGGGTAAATTTATAGCAAACCCTCTTGACATTGCCACTAAAATTGGTAATCACTAGCCCTTTTTTTCTCAGGGGCTCCTTTTAAAATGCCCCTCATTTCTTTCCTTACCCTGCCAGAGAGTTAGGGCTCTTTGCCTTTTTTCTTCAAAAAAAAACTTGTACAATGTGCATTTTACACTTTTGGAACTGGGGGGCAACCCCCCGCTTGCCAAAACATCGGCAGCTGGACCTGATGGCATTCATACTTGTATGCACAAACAGTTAATCATCAAACCCCTTGGGAGTCCTCCAAGGGCTATTTAATCTTATTTTGGGCACAAGTTTTTTCCCCCCGCTGTGGAAATCTGCCGTTTTTTTCTAAACCCTTTTTGCAAACCGGGGGGTACTACGGGGGGCGTGTTGCCCCCCACTAGGGGTTTCCCCTTGCTTTTTAAACCCGTGCGTTTTCGGGTGGGTGGAACGGGCCCGGGGGAAATAAAGTTTGATGTGGTTAAATTTAGACTCGCAACAGTGCCCCCCATAGTCAAATGGGTTTTTTTTAAGGGCCCTTCTACCACTGACCCCTTACTTTGTTTTGGGAAAAATATTTCGTAATGCCTTTTTCCCAAAAACCACTCGGGTTTTTGCCATCTTTTTTTGGGCCTTGAAAGGCATATGACACAAACCCTTTGGGGGTTTTTAAAATCTTGCCCCCCCGCCCCCTCCTTGGCCTCCGAAGCAACCTGGCATTTTTTCCCTAAGAACTTCTTAACTGAAAAAACATTTTCCCTGTCGGGTTTAAAAATTGCTTTTTTTTTTTTTTTTTCCCGACTTTACCCAAGCTGAAAGGGGTCCCCCCGGGTTTTGGGTTTTGACACAAAAACTTTTTCTCCTTGCTATAAATGATCTGGCCACTATTTTTTCCCTCCCAAAAATTTGGTCATCCTCTATGTTGATGACTTTGCTGAGCTTGTGCAGGTGTGATTGTCACCCATTGCGTTTCTCTCCCGCAAAATGGTTAAAGTGTTTTTCCCAAATTTGGGCCCCCCATCATGGGGTTTTAAAATTTTTTAAAAAAAACTCCCCAAATTTCTTTCACGGGGCGTTCAGTCCCCTCTCTGATCATCCCTTGTAATATAAGGGTCACATATCCCAAAAAAATGATACGGTCAGTGTCCCCGGCCCTTTTTTTGACTGTAGGTTATCCTGGAAACCCCACATTACACCTCTAAAGGGGGAAATTTCAACCGGCTGAAACCCTTTTTAAAACCTCGTTGTCTTTCTTTGGGGGGCTGGGTCGGGAGAAACTCTCCTTCCCCCTACATTCGCCCTAATTTTATCAAAAAAATTGGGGGAAAGGTGACCCCCGATCCATTTTGGGGCCTCTCCTGGGTACGCTCCCCTAGCCTTAATTCCCCTCCCTCACCCGGGATTACGTTTATCCTTGGGGCTTTTTCGCCTTCACTTTGGGTTTAGAGCCTCTATGCAGAAGCGAATATTCCATCCTTTCCCCATTGCTGTGATACCCTTGCCTTTGCTATTATGTTTTTATCCATGACCTCCCCCAAACCTTCCAATTAAGTATAATCACTGATGTTAGCCCGACATTTTTTTATTTGTTCCCTTTACCCCCGTTTACTCCATCCCTTTTTGGCCCCACATTCGCTCTTGTCTTCTCTTTTAGTTTCCACCCCTTTTTATGTTCATGTTTTTATCTCCCCTTTTTCCCTGGGCCCCCCCTTTGGGAAATTCCAATTTTGTGACTTTCTTTCCCCCTGCCATGTGGAAAAGCCCAACTACAGTGGCTTTTCCCGCTCCCCTTTTTTTTACCCCTTCTGCTCTCATTTTTCATTTCCATCGCGGGGTAAACTGACCCCTTCTGCTTTTTTCTCATGCCATCGCAAGGGACACAAATTTTCCCAAGTCTTCTGACGGCGTTTTGGGTTTTCAGCAGTTTTAGACAGTGTTGTGTGAGGCCCCTTTTTTACCTTGGCTAGCATTTTTTTTGGATGAATTTTATCCATTCTTGTAACTTTTCTATATTGATCTATGCCTGTGTCACCCCTTTTTGGGTTTGGTTTTCTATATTGGGATCTTGCCTGTTTTCACCATTTGTGGTCGTTTTAGACTCCCTTAGTGCTTTTTAAAGGCTACCAAAGAAAATTTGATTCACCTCAACCCCTAGTTTTTCTTCCCCAAATTGGTTTTTTGCTGTATCTCTAGCAAAAAACAAAGATAAATTTTTTTTTTGCTTTGGCCCTGGTCATGTTTACGTACAGGGCCCCAAAAAACCCGGCAGACCCCTATGCATGGGCCCGCAGTAAAATGACCTCGCAGTTTTGTATAGAGGTGTTCCATTCATGGATTTTTTTGCCCGTAAAAATTTTACCCACCCTTATGTTTTTGGCAACAACGTTGATCTGATCTGGGTCCATTTAAAAAACTTTTCATTAAAACTGAGTTAAGTTTTTTGGCTGTCTTCTTTTTCATCAGGTCAGGTTGGAGACTACTCTCTCCTGTTTCGCATTGGCCCACTCGTCCCTTTTCCCTGGGAAACTAATGGAGAGGGGACCCGGTTTCTCTCTGTTTAGAATTGTCAGGTTTCCCGTATCGTTAGCCACTTTTTGTTGGAATGCCCATTTATCAACGAGTGTGCTGAAATTTTCCTCCAAGTTTATTTCCTCTCGCTGCCCTTTTTTCTACCTTTCCCTTTTTTGCTGTGGACCCTCTTTTAATCCGGATTCTCTCATTGACTTTTTACAGCAACTGATTTACCCAACAAAAATCTGATGATCCCCCTAGCACTCTCCCTTTATTTCCCTTTTTTACCTCAATCTTTGCTACCCTCTACCCCCTGCCTATCCACTGCCCCGCTGTACTCCCAAAACCTTTTAATAATTTCCCCCTCCCTCTTTTCTACCCCTTACCCCTGCCCTCCTTTTTCCCGGGCCCCGGCTGTGCTGTATAACCCCTTGGGGGTTTAGGGGTTCTTGGGTTTTTAAAAAATTTGGGGTTTTTAACCATTGGAGGCCTGCCGTATAAACCCGTTTCCCAAGGGGCACACACTACTAACTAGCCTTTAATTCATAACCCACCTTTCCTGCCAGTTTTTGGGGGCTTTTAGGCACGCCCCAGGACCACTGCATTCTACCCCCCCCTTTTCTCTATCTCTATTTTTGTGGGTTTTTAAACCCCGCAGCTGTTTTAGTCCTTGTGGCTTTTGCGCTTCTTTTTTATTTTTAAAAAAAATAAATTTAAACCCCCAGGGTTAATAATCCAATTCTCACTAATTTCCAAACAAAAACACCCCCCCCCCCAAACTATACTCATCAGCGTCAGAGTTAATGAATCCCTTTCTGCCGGCTAAAACTTCACTTGAGAGCACAAAAGGGTTTTTTTATTTTCATCATTAACATCTGCTGCCAGAAAACGTTTTGACTTACTACTTGAAAACCCAACAAACCAAATACAATTCTGAAAGCTAATTTCTTTTATATTCCCTAGGAACATGAACGGTGCTTAAATTTTCCCAAAAAGGTAAATTTTGTAAAAACCCAAAGAATCAAAAATTTAACTTTGTACAGTTTGGGCCCAAAGGGGAAAAATCTAAACACCCCCCGCAACCCCCTACTCAAAGCCCGAAACCCACCCAAAATTCCACGAAACCCATGCAATAACAGATTCCTTTCAGCTCTGAAGGTCGGGTTTGGTTTAGTTTCCAAGGGGCCCCCAGTTCCCAAATTTCCCTATGCTTTCAGGGGAGATTACTCCCCCTTGGGATGCAAATTCCCTAAAAGATATAGCAGATTCCCAGTTCTATTTTTAAAACCCAAAACCCTAAAAAATATAAAACCTTACAATACACTTATGGGGAAAACCCAAAAATTTTGGAAAAAGCAATTCGAGACGTTTTTAAAGGTTTCTCTTGGGCGAGTTTCAAGTCAGCCCCAAAGGGGAAAAAGTATAATAGCCATATGACAGGTCGCAAAAAAACCCTGGAGGGGGGAAAGAAATTTCAAAAGGGCGTCAGGCAACCCAAATGGGCAAAGAACAGTAGTAGTGGTACAGACAGCAGTTTTAAAAAAAGTAGTAAAATTTAAAAAAAGTAGTAAAGTTTTGGTTTGATTTTGGGGAATAAAAATTGGGGGTAGTGATAATGATAATGGTGGTTGTTTTTAGTCCCGGGAATAATAAAAAGGCGGTAAATCAAGTCTAACGTAGTCCCGGGGGTATTGGAGGTAGTAGTAAAAATTTTAAAATTTGTAATAGTAACAGTATTCGTAGCGAAAAAGTGTTTAGTACAAAAAAAAAGTGGGGGAAAATTTCGACAATTTTAAACCCTTTAATAATAAAGTTTCAAAAAGGACAACCCAATTTGACATGAAAAGAAATTCCAAAAGTTCCTATTGGCCCAAAGCAGGTAAACATTATTAGTAAATAAAAAGTCTGAAAAAGAGACCCGAAAAACCCCTCTTTTATCAAGTTGGAGGGGAGAGCTCAAAATTAACTCTCCCAAATTTTGTCTCCCAAAAATTTTTGTTTAAACCCCTGTAGTCGACAGAAAAAAGCCTTTCTCCCCCAAACTAAAAAATTTCATGAAAAATTATATGTCAGTAGGGCTCTTACCAAAATTATTGTACAAACCCCCCTTTATGATGTGAAAGCATAAAAGAATTTTGAGAAATATGGTACAGAAAAAAAAAATTACAAAAATAAGGGCCCGCGAGAGAAGTTGTTGAAGGTGGTTTGGGAAGGGTCTTTGATCCAAAGGAAAGTGATCAATGTAAACCCGGGAGTGAAGTTTTTTTCCCAAAGGGGGTCCATGGGCCCCCACGGGGGTTTTGCGCTCCACCAAGTATTGTCACCAATTAAAATTTCAAAACTCTTTAAAAATCCTTTGAATTCCCTCTACCTTCCCCCCCAAAATCCCAAAATGCGGGGGGTCACTCCCGATCCCCTAGAGGGGACCCCCAAACGACTTGAAAAAACTATAAAACCAAAAACTAACTTACACTGCTCTCTAAAAAACTTTTTAAAAATTTAAATTTTTATAGACGGGTTTATTTTACCTCGCTCACACAAATATTAAACCCCTTTTTCAGTATGAATTCAGGAATAAAAAGCACAAATGAGCTATATTTCATATGCAAAATTTAAAATTTTTGCCCGCACTCAAAAAAAAAAGTCCCGCTGGGCATTTTCAAATGATTTACGTAAAGCTTTTTATACAGTTTGGGCCAGGGAAATGCTGTACTCTAAATTAAAAGCAGGGGGTATTTGAGGTCCCCCTCCCTCAACTACCTAAATTTATACCTTAGGGAGCAAATTCCCAAATGTGTTTAAACAAATGGTTGGGAAACTTTTCCACCCCAAAAACCCAAAAGTGTCCTTGGGGCCCCTCCTCTTTTCACTAAAATCAATGATCTACCAAATGCATCACCGCTGTCAAAACCCAAAATTTTTTGCAGATGCACACATACGTCTTCCCCACCCAAAAATCAGGGCAACTCGCCAACATGTCAAAGCCCAATTTCAGAAAAAAATCTGCCCGGATGATGACTAATAAAAATTACCCCGAATAAATGATAAAACCCCTTTCTTTAGTTTGGAAACAAAGCGGGAAATTTTTCCCCTTTAAAAATAAAACCCCAAACTGATCACCAGTCAAAAGAAATTGCAGAAAGGGAAAAAATTTCCCAAGGGATCCACCTTGACAGTAACCTTAAGTCGGGCCCAAAAATGCTTAGGCATAAAAAGAGGCTCTATCTGCAAATTTTTAAACCCATTATTGTAAATTTCATAATCTCAATGTACTATTTGCCAAAAAAAAATAAAAAAATAAATAAAATAAATAAATAAATAGTGAGGGTGTATTAGTGCCATCCAGCGATGGTAGTGGTGGTGTAGTAGTGTCATCTAGTGGTGGTAGTCAGAGTTAATCAGATTATCAGTGATGGTGTTATAGTGAAGGTCAGGACAGTGACCAACCTTTAGGACACTAAAAGTCAGTTGCACTTCAGTGATTGTACAGGGAAGGTCAGTAGCTCCTCCTCCTGCCGCCCTGCCGGTTTTATTGCTTCCTCATCCTTTTAATACACCTAAATAACGTAATTAGTGTCTGGTGACGTATTTGTCAGTACAACAGCAGAGTTGAGCTACAGCTCCTGGTCTCCACCACCAGTTTGGTCACCAAAATATTAATATTTTGTCTTAATTTTCTTTGGGGTCTGATGTGTTAGAGGGGGGGGGTGTGATTGACCTTAGTGGAGGGGTTTTGATGCGAGGAACTGGAGCTGCTCCCCTGATCAAACAACTCTCACTAATTCAAATTTTCAAATTCGAAGTTTATTCTCTATAAGGCTTACAATGCTGAGTTTACAGAATTTGGTTATTGTGTGGTTTACATGTAGTAAAATAATAATTACAGAGTGTACCACTAGAACACCTAGCATGGCTAGACATTTCGGGCAGACTTAGTTTAAATCTTAATTTTAAAATATTACAAATTATGAGGTAAGTTGGTATTATGGCTAAGTGACTAAATACTAGTTTGTGAGTTTAGCAATGTGAATGCTTTTGTTTTGGCACAGTATATAGTTTCAGTATTGGAGTATCACAGGATTCATTATTTTAAGATTCAGATTAATATTTCTGTTTATGGTCAAATGGGTGAGTGAGTGTAAGTGTGAACCACCAGGTGGTATTCGTGTAGTTAGTTGATGGGGTGTATCAGGGAGATAAGATGTTTTCTAATGGTAGTTTTGAAGGTGATGAATGTGTCTGCAGTTCTAGAGTTCTCAGGTAGGGTGTTCCAGATTTTAGGGCCTTTGACATACATTGAATTTTTGTAAAGGTTTAGTCGGACATGGGGAATGTTGTAGAGATGTTTATGTCTGGTGTTATGCCTGTGGGTTCTGTCACAACTATCAAGAAAGCGTTTTAGGTCAAGGTTGATATTGGAGTTTAAGGTCCTGTAGATGTAGATTGCACAGTAGTAAGTGTGGATGTACTGAACAGGGAGTAAGTTTAGATCCATGAAGAGTGGGGGGGGGGGTGTTGCCAGGGATGAGATTTAGTGATTATTCTTACTGCAGCTTTTTGTTGGGTTATTATTGGCTTTAGGTGTGTTGCTGCAGTTGATCCCCAAGCACAAATAGCATAGGTGAGGTATGGATAAATAAGTGAGGGGTTTATAGTGTGGAAGGGCATTTTGCGGCACTTTAGTATCGTATCTTGGAGAGGATCCCAACCGTTTTGGATACTTTTTTGGTTATATGCTGGATATGGGTGCTGAAATTCAGGTTGTTGTCAAGGTATAAGCCTAGGAATTTGCCCTCATTATGTCTGGTAATTAGAGTGTTGTCAATCTTAATGTTAATTTGTGCATCTCCTGCTCTGCTACCTGGAGTTTACCTGGAGAGAGTTCTGGGGGTCAACGCCCCCGCGGCCCCGGTCTGTGACCAGGCCTCCTGGTGGATCAGAGCCTGATCAACCAGGCTGTTGCTGCTGGCTGCACGCAAACCAACGTACGAGCCACAGCCCGGCTGATCAGGAACTGACTTTAGGTGCTTGTCCAGTGCCAGCTTGAAGACTGCCAGGGGTCTGTTGGTAATCCCCCTTATGTGTGCTGGGAGGCAGTTGAACAGTCTCGGGCCCCTGACACTTATTGTATGGTCTCTTAACGTGCTAGTGACACCCCTGCTTTTCATTGGGGGGATGGTGCATCGTCTGCCAAGTCTTTTGCTTTCGTTAGTGAGTGATTTTCGTGTGCAAGTTCGGTACTAGTCCCTCTAGGATTTTCCAGGTGTATATAATCATGTATCTCTCCCTCCTGCGTTCCAGGGAATACAGGTTTAGGAACCTCAAGTGCTCCCAGTAATTGAGGTGTTTTATCTCCGTTATGCGAGCCGTGAAAGTTCTCTGTACATTTTCTAGGTCGGCAATTTCACCTGCCTTGAAAGGTGCTGTTAGTGTGCAGCAATATTCCAGCCTAGATAGAACAAGTGACCTGAAGAGTGTCATCATGGGCTTGGCCTCCCTAGTTTTGAAGGTTCTCATTATCCATCCTGTCATTTTTCTAGCAGATGCGATTGATACAATGTTATTACGATTGATACAATGTTATATGTTAATATAGTAGGTTTTGTCAGTGTTAAGCATAAGTTTATTGGCTGTCATCCAAGTCGATATTTTGATCAGCTCCTCGTTAACAATGGTGTTGAGGGTAGCAAGATTAGGGTGAGAGATGACATAAGTCGTGTCGGGCAGCAAAGAGAAATGGGTTTCAGGTGTTGGGATACGTTTGGAAGATCAGTGATGTATATGAGGAAGAGCAGGGAAACCCAAGGACACTCCTGCGGAACTCCAGTATCAGTGGCCGTATT
>NW_026507239.1:2500-15000 GCF_026875155.1 Cherax quadricarinatus
AAGAACGAAGAATCCTGCAGTGGCCTTACTGGGCCCATGCGTGGTAGTCCTTATTACAGAATGAGGGGTTCTCGAGGGGATTATCAGCAAAAAGAAAATCACGAAAAGATTGGAATGAAGACAAAAAAAAAAGTTAAGTCCAGGGCTTCTCTAGTTCATGTTGTCTTCCATTTGAAAACTCACAGATATATTGGTGTAAGTGGCCAAAACGAGGACTGCCTTTGCCTCTTTCAAATTCCATTAATTGATATGAGTGGGCAAAACAGCGTTTCAGGACGACATCCATGTTAACCAGTTGGTAATTCAGGCATGAAGTGAGGTTATAAAGTTGAACTAGTGTCAGGAGGTAATAGCTAGCTATACACAACTTCCTTTCAACAATGAAAGGCGTCCTATTTCCTTCTTGACCTCTCTCCTCTCCATATCTACATCCCTTCTTCTATCAACATTACCTCTCTCTTCCTCTTCCTCATTTCATTCACTCTCTTTTTTCCCTGTTTCACTTCCTCTCCGTTCTCCCTGCCTCTTCGTCTCTATCCCACTGAGGAATGATGACAAGTTTTAACGATTTTGCTTAATTTTTCCAAATACGAGTTGTTCATATCCCCTACATACCTTGATCTGATTGAATGGCTCTTGATAATGGAAGTGGAGTCATCTTTTTTCAGGTCAAATCTGATTTACCTCTCATTCTTCCATGAGATTAAAATCCTAATTATGGGCTCCATGTGGACATGTGGGCCACTCCTAGTTTTCAAGCACTTGATGCTGCATCCCATGTACATTCTCTTGTACTGGCAAACTCACTCACTCTCTCTCTCTCTCACACACACACACCCACACACACACACAATACACCACTTATACAAACACACCAACACACACACACACACACACACTACACACACACACACACACACACACACACCCACACACACTCACACACACACACACACAACACCAGCGGAGTGTACCTAGGACTGTTGACAGACCATGAACAGTCCAAAAGAAACAGAGCAGAGCGGTACAAAAGAGCAAAGGAAAGTTAAAAAAATAATGCTAGAAACAGAAGGGAAGCACAGACTCGGGTGGACCAGCTAACACAACCGCACACTGAATACCTCAACCCTCCACTGCAGTAAGCCTATAACCCAAAACAAACCACACACTGTACAAATTACAGCCCTTCCCCTCTCCGCACAAAACCCCACCTTTACAGCAACCTCCTATAGAATCCTGCTGTTCTCCCGCTCCCCAGGTTCCATAATAACCCTAAGAACACAGTATTTGAAAAAGAAGCTGAGGGAATTAGATACCAACGCAGACAGAATAGCAAATAAGTGTGAGGAGTGGCATGACAAGAATCATGGAGGCATCAGATTATCATAGCACTCACGGAAACATAATAATGGTGATGATAAATAACAAAAAGAAGGCACAATACCGGACTGAAGGGATACACCAAAATAACCCGCTACATAAAGAGAGAAGCTTACGACGTCGTTTGGGTCCTGAACTTGGACCATTTACAATAAGTCACACACAGTGTGACTTTGTGATGAATACAGACGATTTCTTTCCAACCCCAGTTTATTAGATCCTGAGGAAATATAGAGGGGAAAACAGAGGGAATGAGATGTATGCTCATCAAAAAACAGTGGAGTTATAAGAAGGTTGGATGGATTAGGACAGAGAGGAAGCAAGGGAACTCATAGTAGGTCACTTCAACTGGGTCTCAACGGTTGTTGACTTCATTGATGTTACTAACCCAACATGAATATCAGGAGGCCAAGGCAAGAGTATGATGAGAGCAACAGCGCAAGGGGGGTTATGCTTGTTGAGGTGGCCAGAATAGGATGACAGGGGTAGGGTAAAAGATACTAGTTATGGTTGATTTAAAATATGGAGACGTGTCTAGGTAAACTGGAGCAAGAACGGGGAATCCACCAATGTGGAGGTCTAAGTTGGTGGAAGCAGTACTAGAAAAATCCCAGCAATTCAACATGTTATAGGACATTACCAGAGAGAGAGAAAATGATGAACCAGCATGGTTAGACCTTCATATTCACCTTGAGTAGTTGCCAACATTAGGATATCCACTAATCGAAACGTCCTGTTAGAGCTAGTGACCATGAGTAAAAACTGTTGAATTAACCGTGGAGAGAGGAATCAGCACGTAAAAGATGGAAGAAGCCACACTACAAAAGAGGGGATACACGGTTATGAGGCATTATGCAGGAGGTACAGGGGAAAAGAAAACAAGAGGAATGACTAGTAAAGAAATGATGGATCATGTTGACCACAAAGTGAAGGGGACGCAGAGAGTTCGTACACAAAGGCAGCAGAAAAAAATGGGAAAAGCAGAACAAGCCCTTGGTTCATCTGGATGTGTAGAGAGGCCAAAGTAACGGTGCTAGAGCATGTTAAAAAGTTTTAAAAGTACAAAGGACCAAGAAAACAGGGGATGAGAGCCAAAGAGCCACGGATAGGAGGAGGCTCAGTGGCCAATACATGGAATGACATGAATAGAAAGGGACAGTTCTGACCCAGAGCTGTTGTTACAGCCACATTCAGGAGAAAAACAACAGGATAAGGGGATGAGCAGAGTGAGAAGACTGGCAGTATGTCTGGAGTTCAGACACACTAGCCAGTATAGATGGGATTCCCCATCCCAACCAACTCTCTCGTCAGGGCCTCGGCCTGGCCAGTGTTAGCATAAACACGCTGCACTGTGCATTATAAAACCGATAAATCTTAAGGCTCGCTCCGAAGACTATCATTACTCACAAATAGATACATGCTCGATATACCGTCATCTCCTGCCTACACCCACATCTCTCTCACATTCACAAAACTCAACACCACGCTCTCACTCCACCCACACTTTCTCCCCACTCTCAGTCTCACTCACACGCACGCCTTCACATACATTCCCACCCTCACAATCACACCGAGTCCATACACCTTAGCCACAACCCACCCACACCTTGGCCATACCTCCACCCAGCCTCAGCCACACCGCTCAAATTACACCTCAGCAACGGAAGGTATTTTGCTTGTATGTACGACAAATCTAACAGCATAAATGTATTATGGGTTGTTTGTATGGCGAAGAGACTGTAACAGGGAAACTTGCAGATGACAACGCCGCCTACCTGCCGTTCGCCATACGTCTCTCTGGGGGAATTAAAGGTGTAGGAGATGTGTGGTGCTGTACATCCGTGGATGTCGCATAGCGTGCCATCCCTCTGAAGGTAGGTGTTTTCGTGCCTCTGTATATATATTGATTGTTCCTCTTGTTTTGCACAGTTGTTTCCTCTTCATTTATTAACGTAATTTTAGGCAATTCTGTCTTATTTTTCTCACCCGTCTTGTACCGTCTTCTAGTTATCGAGTGAGTGTACATAACAAATCATAGAAAGAAAACGAACACTGCGGCGGCTTACTGGCCCTTGCGAGGAAACCCCCCCCCACCCCAGTAGATCTAATTCTCTTAACCGGATGAAAGCCAATGCCTTAACCTAGTTCAGGTCACCATTTTTTTTTCACTTTAGGGAGGAGCACGGCATATGAATCAAGTAGCCAATGGGTTAGTCAGGTCAAACTCACACCCATACTAATAATTTATTAACCTATTTTTAAAACTGCACGTCTTAGATTCCTATAACGCTACTCGGAGTTTGTTCCAATCCATTCACAAACCTTTTTCAAACAGTTCTTTCTATGTCCTTCCTAAATCTGATTTTTCAACTTAAAACCCATTGCTGCGAGTCCTGTCTAGGCTAGATATTTTTAGCGCGCCTATTTACATCCCCTTTATTAATTACTGTTTTTCATTTATACACCTCATTCATTTCCCCCTATTTCTACAAAATTATCAAGGAGTGCAGATTCAGGGCCTCAGTCGATCCTCATAAGGTTGGGGAAAAATCAAGATTTCTGATACTGTGGGATCAACGTTGTCCTCCTTTGTACGTATTTCCAGTGGTGTGTGTGTGTACTCACCTATTTACTCTCCTAAATTGTGGTTGCTGGTCGAGACTCAGCTATGGCCCGCCTCTTCACTGATCGCTCTGGATCCTCTCTCCTCTTGTTCCTGAGCTTGTCATACATCTTCTTAATATATGTATGGTTATGCCTCCACTACCTTTCACTGTAGGCCTATTCCACTTGGCTGACAATCTATGACTGGATGAATACTTTCCTACGTCCGTGACTAGTCCTGAGTCTCAGTTGTGACCTTGGTCCATGGGTAACCTCTCTGGAACATCCTATCTCTGTCCACCTGTCCTATTCCCCGCAGTATCTTGTATGCGTTATCATGTCTCCCTGAACCTTCTGTCTCCCGTGTCGTCAGTCTGATTTCCCATTTACCTTTCCTCGTACGACATTCCCTTGAGCTCTGGACTAGCCTTGTTGCAAACCTTTGTACTTTCTCAAACTTCTTGACATGCTTCGACAAGGTGGGGTTCCAGACTGGTGCTGCATATCCAGTATGGGCCTAACATACCAGTGTTCTGTGTCTTGAACGATTCCTTTTAAGGTTTCGGAACGCTATTCTCAGGTTTGCCAGGCGCACCGTATGCTGCATGTGGTTATTTGGTTGATGTGTTGCCTCTCGGTGATGTGCTCGGTGTTAATGTACCCCAGGGTCTTTCTCCCTGAGTGAGGTCTGTAGTCTTTGTCCACTAGCCTATACTCTGTCTGCGAGTCTTCTTTGCCACCTCCCCTATCTTCATGACCTTTGCATTTGGCTGCGAGTTGATTCGAGAAGACAGTTACTGGCCACATGTCCAGCCTCTCCATGGTCTCTTTGCAAGTCCTGCCTCATCCTCGTCGATTTAATTCTTCTCATCAACTTCTCGTCATCTGCGAACAGGGAAACTCAGAGTTATTCTTCCATCATGT
The DNA here is from genome assembly GCF_026875155.1 of Cherax quadricarinatus. Classification (NCBI taxonomy): domain Eukaryota; kingdom Metazoa; phylum Arthropoda; class Malacostraca; order Decapoda; family Parastacidae; genus Cherax; species Cherax quadricarinatus. Next base: position 7,409 of record NW_026507239.1, read on the forward strand.
CGTTTCATCATTATCAAAAATTGCTCACTGGTCCTAGAACTGACCCCTGTGGGACCCGCTCGTCACAGTGCGCCCCACTGTGATACCTTTCACGTACCATGACTCGTTGCTGGCCTCCCTGTCAGGTATTCCCTTATCCATTGCTGTGCCCTTCCTTTTACGTGTGCCTGATCCTCAAGCTTCTGCATAATCTCTTGTGGGGAACTGGTGTCAAAGGCCTTCTGCAGTCTAGGAAAACGCAATCACCCAAACCCTCTCTCTCCGTGTCTTACTTCTGTTACCTTGTCATAAAACTCCAGGAGTGTGTTTGTGATACAAGATTTGCTTCCATGAAACCTCATTGCTGGTTTTCATTTATAATCTTGTTCCTTTCCAGGTGTTCGACCACTCTCTCCTGATAAATCTTCTCCTGACTTTGCACAAATACATGTCAGAGTCACAAGGTTTCTGTAGTTTAGGTGCCCTCGTTTCTGTTTCCTGTGTGTGTGTGCGTGCGTGCGTGCGTGCGTGTGCGTGTGTGTGTGTGTGTGTGTGTGTGTGTGTGTGTGTGTGTGTGTGTGTGTGTGTGTGTGTGTGTGTGTGTTGTGTGTGTATGTGTGTTGGTGTTTTGCTTCTCTTTCGTAGCCCATGTGTGTGTTTGAGCCAGCGAGGGCCTATGAGGGTCACCTGACCCGCAGACTTCGGTAATAAGTAGGGGATTAGCCCTACCTTCACCACTTGTGAAAGACAATAAGAATATGTCGGACCTGGTCAGTTTGTGAGTTTCTCTTACAATCCCCCCGTCGTACTCTGAGGGGACAACCCGCCAGCTTAGGTTCACCTCTGGAGGGTTCACCGGTTCTCTCCAAGCCAGAGTATTCACTGCTTCCACTGTTTTTGATTGCCGTGTCTGCACCTTCTCATTATGGGCTCTTGCCTTTAATTTACCGGTGCCCGTTTATGGAGTGTGCCTGGTGGTGACCAAGCTTCTAACTACATCTATGAAAGGAGCTATTCACTGTGGGTCACAGATTGTCTTCAGTCACAAGGCAGAGTCTTACTATTAGCACACTCCTCTATGTCCGACTTAGCTTCGATTCGTAATTTCTGAAATATTATAGAGGATGCTGCTCTCTATAATTCTCAATTCGCACCCTAAACCTCACGCCACACTGCCACACCCTCTAACCCAAAAATTTTCACCGTCTAACTCAAAATTAAGCCACCCTCTACCATACTCAGCCACATCCTCGGGATTTATTTTCTTTACTTTTAATATTATTGTCTAAGTAACTAAGTCTTAAGTAAATCATATAAATATTTTAAAGGAAAAATCCTACACTTTGAAAAAAAGAGTAAGTGTTAAACTGTGGTGGCTAGAGCAGCCATCGCTAGGGTTGAGAGTCCTCTCTGAGAACTTGGCTTTGTGGTCACACATTGATGCTCTTCCTGGGACCTTTCTGTGGTATACAGAAGTTTAAACTAGTTGTAGGAACCTGTTTTATGGTCACAGTTGGAATTGTTATCACTTCATTTAGTGTCCGGAGTATAAACTAGTTGTAAGAAATGCTCTGTGGTAACAGTAGCCCTTTCCTGAACCTTCCTGTGGGTTATAGAGGTACTAACTAGTTGTAGGGAAACCTGAATTATGGTAACGTGGACAATTGTTAACAATTCCTATTGTGTACCTGAAGTATAACTTGTTGTGAAGAACATGTTCTGTGGTTAACAGTGGAGGCCTTCCTGACCTTTTCCTGTGTGTATTGAGGTATATACTAGTTGTAGAATCTACATTTATGGTCACAGGTGGGGCCTTCCTGATCTTCCTGTGGTGCAACAGAAAATACGACTAGTTAGAGAATGTGTTTCGGCCGGCTATGGTCCAGTGGACAGCACACCGGCCTGGTAGTTATAGGTGAGACTTACAATGGAGGTGAAACCCACCACGCAGTGAGTGGTTTGAGCCTTCAAACATTTTTTTTGTGCTCGCAGCGTGTAACTGACACCGTTTTCATGAGATATAAGACAAAAGAAGCATTTTCTGACCTGAATGGGTGATGTGACAACAGCATTGCGAAGATTCTGGGTTCTAGTTGCAGGGCAAAGGAAAACTGGTTGCCTTGATATATGTGTTGCGTGAAAAGTTTTGAAGGGAAAGAGATAATCAGACTTGTGAAGCCATTTTTTCACATCTTTTCTTGCTTTATGACTCTTCAACAAGGAGTGATGTGGATTTCAAGGTCACGTGGAAAGATACAGTGATGCTCTGAAGATACCTTACAGAGTGATTAGCAAGGAAATACTTGATTTCGAAGCAGCTGCTAGAGATCAGAAAGTGTCTCATAATCCATTTGATGTTTCAACCCTGATTGTGATTCATAGTAAATAGATTCAGACAAGGAATCTTTTTCTAGTGACTATTTGCAGACAAGAATCTTTGACTCCCACAATCCCTGACTCCTCAGAGAAAGTTACAAGGACAAGGTATTTTGTATACCTAAAAACAAAAAAGTTTTTCAGTTATCTTCAGTCTCTCGCAGAGCACACACAAATTTCTTATTTCAAGATTGAAAATTAATTACAACTTGGGTCACGAACTTATGATAAACATCTGCATTAAATTTTAATACTTGTTAATCTTTAGCCTCAAAAATACCACTATAAACTGAAGTAAAAATAATATGGTTTAACGATTAGTTAAGTTAAGATGTTCGTTGGTTTTTTAACCGGAGGCGTTAGCCACAGGATAACCCAAAGAAGAAGTCGTGCGTCATCGAGGATGTCTACTTCATTTCCATTGGGGTCTTAATCATTGTCCCCCAGGATGCGTCCCACACCAGTCGCTCTAACACCCATGGTACTACTTTGCTGTATGCGGTGAACATGACAATAGGTGTAAGGAAAGTGTCGGATTTTTCCACCCGCCGCGGAATCGAACCCCGGGCCCTCCGTGTGTGAAGCGGAGTTTCTAGCACCAGTACCAACCCGGCCACACACCAGATCACCGGGCCACACCCAGACCACCGGCCACTCCCAGACCACCGGGGGGGGGGCCACACCCAGACCCACCGGGCCACACCATGACCACGCCGGTGCCACACCAGACCACCGGGCACACAACAAAAATGTGGCAACTTCTTCACGATTTTTGTATGCTGTGCTTATACACAATCATTTCACACGTATAAATAAAAATAATGAATGGTTATATTCAATTTCATATTATTAAAATTATGTGATATCTAATATTTTTCGATATGTCATTTATATCTTTTTTAGTAATAAATGGAGTTGTGTTGTATTTTTTGAGCTCTAGTATGGCACGCCTTGGTAAGACAGAGACGGAGCGAGTGATGTGGCAGTTGTTTCTTCTTTTTTCGCGGTTCACCCAGCCTCGGTGGGGAAACGGCTTAGGTATTAAAAATAATTATATATGAATAATTAAGTAAACTATGCAGTTTACTTTTTACGTTTGTTTTATCAACCTAATTACATTAAATTATGGTCATTTTGTAACAAACAAATAAGGGATTTATTGAGAGATGCACTGATTTCTGCTGCTTTCAGCTAATGAGGTAATAATTATTTAATGACTCGCGAAATTGTCATGGACACCATTGTAAAGGAGACATTGAAGAGAGAGTCTTGCCCAAGGGATCGAAAAAACCCTCCTTCCTCAGTGAGTAATGTTGCTTTAACCGGTCGCTTCTCTAGTTCCTACGTTTAAATTCATTTCCCGTTTCGATGGCGAGGACTCATCACACATCTTACCATTTATGTGGACCACTGATCAGGATGGGTAAGGACCACAGATACAGGGGAAGGGGTAAGGTCACTGATACCGGAAGGGTAAGGACCATATACCGGAAGGGGGTAAGGACCACTGATACAGGAAGGGTAAGGGACCACTGATACAGGAAGGGGTTAAGGACCACTGATACAGGAGGGTAAGGAACCACTGATAAGAAGGGGGTAAAAAAGGTACCACTGATACATGAAGGGTGAAGGACACTGATCAGGAAGGGTAAGGACACTGATACAAGAAGGGGTAAGGACCATGATACAGGAAGGGTAAGGGCCCGATACAGGAAGGGTAAGGACCACTGTACAAGAAGGGTTAGGACCATGATACAGAAAGGGTAAAGGACCACTGATACAAGAAGGGTAAGGCCACTGATACAGGAAAGGGTATGGAAACACTGATACAGGAAGGGTAAGGACCACTGATACAGGAAGGGTATGGACCACTGATTACGGAAGGGTAAGGTCCACCTGATACAGGAAGGGTAAGACCACTGATACCGGAGGGGGAAGGACCACTGTACAGAACGGGTAAGGACACTTGTTACAGGATGGGTAAGGACACTGATACAGGAAGGGTTAGGACCACTCGATACATTGAAGGGTAGGACCACTGATACATGAAAGGGTAAGGACCACTGATACAGGACGGGTAAGGTGCACTGATAAGGAAGGGTAAGGACCATGATACAGGAGGGATAGGACTCATGATACAGGAAGGGTAAGGACCACTGTTACAGGAAGGGTACGGACCACTGGTACAGGAAGTGTAAGGACACGGGATACATGGAACGGGTAAGGACCACTGATACAGAAGGGTAAGGACCACTGATTACAGGAAGGTTTATAAGGGACCACTGATTCAGGAAGGGTAAGGACACTGAATACTGGCAAGGGTATTAAGGACCACTGATACAGGAAGGGGGTAAGACCCTGATACATGAAGGGTAAGGACCAACTGATACAGGAAGGGGTAAGGACCACTGATACTGGAAGGGTAAGGAACCACTGATACGGAAGGGTAAAGGACCACTGATACAGGATGGGTAAGGACCAATGATACAGGAAGGGTAAGGACCACTGTACAGGAAGGGTAAGGAAACTGATACAGGGAAGGGTAAGGACCATGATACAGGAGGGTAAGGACCACTGATACACGGAAGGGTAAGGAACCACTGATACACAGGATGGGTTAGAGAACACTGGATACAGGAAGAGTTAAGGACCACTGATACTAGAAGGTAAGGACCAATTTTACAGGAAGGGTAAGGACCCACTGATTACAGGCAAGGTTAAGGAACACTGATACGGAAGGGTTAAGGACCAGGTTACAGGAAAGGGTAAGGACACTGATACAGGATGGGTTAAGGGTCCCTGTCTACAGGAAGGGTAAGGACCACTGATACAGGAAGGGTAGGACTCTGATACAGGAAGGGTAAGGACCAATGATACACTGAATGGGTAAGGACCACTGATACAGGGAAAGGGTAGGAACCACGATACTGATAAGGGTATGGACAATCATGTTACTTGAAGGGGTAGGACCACTGTACAGGCAAAAGGGTAAGGACCTAAGATACTGGAAGGGAAGACCACTGATACTGCGAAGTGTACGGACCTCTGATACATGAAGGGTAAGGTCATCTGATTTAGATATCTAGATTAATGTCCTAGTGTTGTTAACTTGCCTTCATATGCCACATGGATCACGTATTACTTGATCAATGGGTCTATGATCAATGATCAAGGATATTCGTACCTTCTCTATAAGTCTCCTAAAAGTATTCCATTAATTGGATAACATAATAATTATCTTTGAAAGTTTCAACACCTGCAGTATCAACACAGTAGTATCAACACCTGGAGTATCAACTCCTGTTAGTATCAACACTGTAGTATCTAACACCTGCAGTATCACACCTGTAGTATCAAACCGTAGTACAACACATGAAGTTATCAACACCTGTAGTATAAAACTGTAGTGTCAGCACCTGCAGTATCAACACCTGTAGTATCAACACCGTAAGGTATCAAAACCTGTAGTTTATCAACTCTGTAGTATCAACCCCCACCTTTGTAGTCATCAACATGTTGTATCAACACTGTAAGTATCAACACCTGTTGGTATCAACACCTGTAGTATCAACATGTAGGATCAACACCTTGTTGTATCAAAACCTGTAGTTTCAACACCTGTTGTATCAACAACCTGTAGTGTCAACACTGTAGTATCAACACCCTATAGTATACAACACATGTAGTATCTACACCGGTAGTGTCAACAACCTGCAGTATCCATCTCCGGTAAGTGTCATCACCATGTTGTTTCGACACTGTTAGGTATCAACAAACCTGTAGTATAAACAATGTAGTTTCATATACACCTGTAGTATCAAACACCTGTAGTAGTACTAAACCTGTAGTATCAAACAAACCCTGTAGTATCAACTCCTGTAGTATCATCACCTGTAGTGGTCAAACCTGTAGTATCCAAAACACTGTAGTAAAACCTGTAGTATCAACAACCTGTAGTATCAAACTGTAGTGTCAACACCTGTAGTATCAACACCTGGTAGTTAGTATTCACACTCCTGTCAGTGTAACACACTGTTGTTTCAACACTCTGTCAGTATCAACACCTGTAGTATAACACCTGTAGATGTCAACACCTGTATGTCATCACACTGTAGTACAATCACACTGTGTATCAAACCTGTTGTAATAACACCTGTTCAGTGTCAACAACTGTAGTATCACACCTGTAGTTTCTACACATGTAGTATCAACAACCTTAGTATCAAACACCTGTAGTTTCAAAAACCTGTAGGGTCAACACCTGTGTATCAACAAACCTGTAGTATCAAATACACTGTTGTATAATAACCTGTGTAGTGTCAACACCTGTAGTCATCAACGCCTTGTTGTATCAACACTGTAGAATCAACTCCTGTAGTATCAACACTTGTTGGTATCAACACTGTAGGTCAACACCATGTAGGTATCAACACCTGTAGTATCATACCATGTAGTTTCAACCCTGTAGTATCTTCACCTCTGTAGTATACAACACCTGTAGTATCCAACCCTGTTGTATAACACCTGTAGTATCAACACGGATAGTGTCAACTACTAGTGTCAACCACCTGTAGTATCAACACTCTGTAGTATATACAACTGTTAGTATCAAACACCTGTTGTTTCAACACCTGTATGTCAACACACTGTAGTATCAACAACTGTAGTATCAAACCTGTAGTTTTCAACACACTGTAGTATATTACCTGTAGTACTCTCCACCTGTTGTTATCAACACTGTTGTAATCAAACTCCTTAGTATAAACACCTGTTCGTATCAACACCTGTAGTGTCAAACACCTGTAGTATCAACACCTATTGTATCAACCCCTGTAGTATCAACACCTGTTGTGTCAACACTGCAGTATCAACACCTGTAGTATCAACACCTGTAGTATCAACACTGTAGTATCAACACCTGTAGTATCAACACTCTGTAGTATCAACACCTGTGTATCAACACATGTAGTGTCAACAACTGTAGTATCAACAATCCTGTAGTATCAACACCTGTAGTTATCTAACACTGTAGGTGTCAACACTCGTAGTATCAAACACCTGTTTGTTTCATCACTGGTAGTATCAACACTTGTTATATCAACACCTGTAGTGTCAAACCTGTAGTATCAACACCTGTAGTATCAACACCTTAGTGTCAACACCTTAGTATCAACACCTGTAGTATCAACCAACCTGTAGTATCAACACTGTAGTGTCCTACACCTGTAGTATCAACT
>NW_026507239.1:20000-33937 GCF_026875155.1 Cherax quadricarinatus
AATACCTCAACCCTCCACTGCAGTAAGCCTATAACCCAAAACAAACCACACACTGTACAAATTACAGCCCTTCCCCTCTCCGCACAAAACCCCACCTTTACAGCAACCTCCTATAGAATCCTGCTGTTCTCCCGCTCCCCAGGTTCCATAATAACCCTAAGAACACAGTATTTGAAAAAGAAGCTGAGGGAATTAGATACCAACGCAGACAGAATAGCAAATAAGTGTGAGGAGTGGCATGACAAGAATCATGGAGGCATCAGATTATCATAGCACTCACGGAAACATAATAATGGTGATGATAAATAACAAAAAGAAGGCACAATACCGGACTGAAGGGATACACCAAAATAACCCGCTACATAAAGAGAGAAGCTTACGACGTCGTTTGGGTCCTGAACTTGGACCATTTACAATAAGTCACACACAGTGTGACTTTGTGATGAATACAGACGATTTCTTTCCAACCCCAGTTTATTAGATCCTGAGGAAATATAGAGGGGAAAACAGAGGGAATGAGATGTATGCTCATCAAAAAACAGTGGAGTTATAAGAAGGTTGGATGGATTAGGACAGAGAGGAAGCAAGGGAACTCATAGTAGGTCACTTCAACTGGGTCTCAACGGTTGTTGACTTCATTGATGTTACTAACCCAACATGAATATCAGGAGGCCAAGGCAAGAGTATGATGAGAGCAACAGCGCAAGGGGGGTTATGCTTGTTGAGGTGGCCAGAATAGGATGACAGGGGTAGGGTAAAAGATACTAGTTATGGTTGATTTAAAATATGGAGACGTGTCTAGGTAAACTGGAGCAAGAACGGGGAATCCACCAATGTGGAGGTCTAAGTTGGTGGAAGCAGTACTAGAAAAATCCCAGCAATTCAACATGTTATAGGACATTACCAGAGAGAGAGAAAATGATGAACCAGCATGGTTAGACCTTCATATTCACCTTGAGTAGTTGCCAACATTAGGATATCCACTAATCGAAACGTCCTGTTAGAGCTAGTGACCATGAGTAAAAACTGTTGAATTAACCGTGGAGAGAGGAATCAGCACGTAAAAGATGGAAGAAGCCACACTACAAAAGAGGGGATACACGGTTATGAGGCATTATGCAGGAGGTACAGGGGAAAAGAAAACAAGAGGAATGACTAGTAAAGAAATGATGGATCATGTTGACCACAAAGTGAAGGGGACGCAGAGAGTTCGTACACAAAGGCAGCAGAAAAAAATGGGAAAAGCAGAACAAGCCCTTGGTTCATCTGGATGTGTAGAGAGGCCAAAGTAACGGTGCTAGAGCATGTTAAAAAGTTTTAAAAGTACAAAGGACCAAGAAAACAGGGGATGAGAGCCAAAGAGCCACGGATAGGAGGAGGCTCAGTGGCCAATACATGGAATGACATGAATAGAAAGGGACAGTTCTGACCCAGAGCTGTTGTTACAGCCACATTCAGGAGAAAAACAACAGGATAAGGGGATGAGCAGAGTGAGAAGACTGGCAGTATGTCTGGAGTTCAGACACACTAGCCAGTATAGATGGGATTCCCCATCCCAACCAACTCTCTCGTCAGGGCCTCGGCCTGGCCAGTGTTAGCATAAACACGCTGCACTGTGCATTATAAAACCGATAAATCTTAAGGCTCGCTCCGAAGACTATCATTACTCACAAATAGATACATGCTCGATATACCGTCATCTCCTGCCTACACCCACATCTCTCTCACATTCACAAAACTCAACACCACGCTCTCACTCCACCCACACTTTCTCCCCACTCTCAGTCTCACTCACACGCACGCCTTCACATACATTCCCACCCTCACAATCACACCGAGTCCATACACCTTAGCCACAACCCACCCACACCTTGGCCATACCTCCACCCAGCCTCAGCCACACCGCTCAAATTACACCTCAGCAACGGAAGGTATTTTGCTTGTATGTACGACAAATCTAACAGCATAAATGTATTATGGGTTGTTTGTATGGCGAAGAGACTGTAACAGGGAAACTTGCAGATGACAACGCCGCCTACCTGCCGTTCGCCATACGTCTCTCTGGGGGAATTAAAGGTGTAGGAGATGTGTGGTGCTGTACATCCGTGGATGTCGCATAGCGTGCCATCCCTCTGAAGGTAGGTGTTTTCGTGCCTCTGTATATATATTGATTGTTCCTCTTGTTTTGCACAGTTGTTTCCTCTTCATTTATTAACGTAATTTTAGGCAATTCTGTCTTATTTTTCTCACCCGTCTTGTACCGTCTTCTAGTTATCGAGTGAGTGTACATAACAAATCATAGAAAGAAAACGAACACTGCGGCGGCTTACTGGCCCTTGCGAGGAAACCCCCCCCCACCCCAGTAGATCTAATTCTCTTAACCGGATGAAAGCCAATGCCTTAACCTAGTTCAGGTCACCATTTTTTTTTCACTTTAGGGAGGAGCACGGCATATGAATCAAGTAGCCAATGGGTTAGTCAGGTCAAACTCACACCCATACTAATAATTTATTAACCTATTTTTAAAACTGCACGTCTTAGATTCCTATAACGCTACTCGGAGTTTGTTCCAATCCATTCACAAACCTTTTTCAAACAGTTCTTTCTATGTCCTTCCTAAATCTGATTTTTCAACTTAAAACCCATTGCTGCGAGTCCTGTCTAGGCTAGATATTTTTAGCGCGCCTATTTACATCCCCTTTATTAATTACTGTTTTTCATTTATACACCTCATTCATTTCCCCCTATTTCTACAAAATTATCAAGGAGTGCAGATTCAGGGCCTCAGTCGATCCTCATAAGGTTGGGGAAAAATCAAGATTTCTGATACTGTGGGATCAACGTTGTCCTCCTTTGTACGTATTTCCAGTGGTGTGTGTGTGTACTCACCTATTTACTCTCCTAAATTGTGGTTGCTGGTCGAGACTCAGCTATGGCCCGCCTCTTCACTGATCGCTCTGGATCCTCTCTCCTCTTGTTCCTGAGCTTGTCATACATCTTCTTAATATATGTATGGTTATGCCTCCACTACCTTTCACTGTAGGCCTATTCCACTTGGCTGACAATCTATGACTGGATGAATACTTTCCTACGTCCGTGACTAGTCCTGAGTCTCAGTTGTGACCTTGGTCCATGGGTAACCTCTCTGGAACATCCTATCTCTGTCCACCTGTCCTATTCCCCGCAGTATCTTGTATGCGTTATCATGTCTCCCTGAACCTTCTGTCTCCCGTGTCGTCAGTCTGATTTCCCATTTACCTTTCCTCGTACGACATTCCCTTGAGCTCTGGACTAGCCTTGTTGCAAACCTTTGTACTTTCTCAAACTTCTTGACATGCTTCGACAAGGTGGGGTTCCAGACTGGTGCTGCATATCCAGTATGGGCCTAACATACCAGTGTTCTGTGTCTTGAACGATTCCTTTTAAGGTTTCGGAACGCTATTCTCAGGTTTGCCAGGCGCACCGTATGCTGCATGTGGTTATTTGGTTGATGTGTTGCCTCTCGGTGATGTGCTCGGTGTTAATGTACCCCAGGGTCTTTCTCCCTGAGTGAGGTCTGTAGTCTTTGTCCACTAGCCTATACTCTGTCTGCGAGTCTTCTTTGCCACCTCCCCTATCTTCATGACCTTTGCATTTGGCTGCGAGTTGATTCGAGAAGACAGTTACTGGCCACATGTCCAGCCTCTCCATGGTCTCTTTGCAAGTCCTGCCTCATCCTCGTCGATTTAATTCTTCTCATCAACTTCTCGTCATCTGCGAACAGGGAAACTCAGAGTTATTCTTCCATCATGTCGTTTCATCATTATCAAAAATTGCTCACTGGTCCTAGAACTGACCCCTGTGGGACCCGCTCGTCACAGTGCGCCCCACTGTGATACCTTTCACGTACCATGACTCGTTGCTGGCCTCCCTGTCAGGTATTCCCTTATCCATTGCTGTGCCCTTCCTTTTACGTGTGCCTGATCCTCAAGCTTCTGCATAATCTCTTGTGGGGAACTGGTGTCAAAGGCCTTCTGCAGTCTAGGAAAACGCAATCACCCAAACCCTCTCTCTCCGTGTCTTACTTCTGTTACCTTGTCATAAAACTCCAGGAGTGTGTTTGTGATACAAGATTTGCTTCCATGAAACCTCATTGCTGGTTTTCATTTATAATCTTGTTCCTTTCCAGGTGTTCGACCACTCTCTCCTGATAAATCTTCTCCTGACTTTGCACAAATACATGTCAGAGTCACAAGGTTTCTGTAGTTTAGGTGCCCTCGTTTCTGTTTCCTGTGTGTGTGTGCGTGCGTGCGTGCGTGCGTGTGCGTGTGTGTGTGTGTGTGTGTGTGTGTGTGTGTGTGTGTGTGTGTGTGTGTGTGTGTGTGTGTGTGTGTGTTGTGTGTGTATGTGTGTTGGTGTTTTGCTTCTCTTTCGTAGCCCATGTGTGTGTTTGAGCCAGCGAGGGCCTATGAGGGTCACCTGACCCGCAGACTTCGGTAATAAGTAGGGGATTAGCCCTACCTTCACCACTTGTGAAAGACAATAAGAATATGTCGGACCTGGTCAGTTTGTGAGTTTCTCTTACAATCCCCCCGTCGTACTCTGAGGGGACAACCCGCCAGCTTAGGTTCACCTCTGGAGGGTTCACCGGTTCTCTCCAAGCCAGAGTATTCACTGCTTCCACTGTTTTTGATTGCCGTGTCTGCACCTTCTCATTATGGGCTCTTGCCTTTAATTTACCGGTGCCCGTTTATGGAGTGTGCCTGGTGGTGACCAAGCTTCTAACTACATCTATGAAAGGAGCTATTCACTGTGGGTCACAGATTGTCTTCAGTCACAAGGCAGAGTCTTACTATTAGCACACTCCTCTATGTCCGACTTAGCTTCGATTCGTAATTTCTGAAATATTATAGAGGATGCTGCTCTCTATAATTCTCAATTCGCACCCTAAACCTCACGCCACACTGCCACACCCTCTAACCCAAAAATTTTCACCGTCTAACTCAAAATTAAGCCACCCTCTACCATACTCAGCCACATCCTCGGGATTTATTTTCTTTACTTTTAATATTATTGTCTAAGTAACTAAGTCTTAAGTAAATCATATAAATATTTTAAAGGAAAAATCCTACACTTTGAAAAAAAGAGTAAGTGTTAAACTGTGGTGGCTAGAGCAGCCATCGCTAGGGTTGAGAGTCCTCTCTGAGAACTTGGCTTTGTGGTCACACATTGATGCTCTTCCTGGGACCTTTCTGTGGTATACAGAAGTTTAAACTAGTTGTAGGAACCTGTTTTATGGTCACAGTTGGAATTGTTATCACTTCATTTAGTGTCCGGAGTATAAACTAGTTGTAAGAAATGCTCTGTGGTAACAGTAGCCCTTTCCTGAACCTTCCTGTGGGTTATAGAGGTACTAACTAGTTGTAGGGAAACCTGAATTATGGTAACGTGGACAATTGTTAACAATTCCTATTGTGTACCTGAAGTATAACTTGTTGTGAAGAACATGTTCTGTGGTTAACAGTGGAGGCCTTCCTGACCTTTTCCTGTGTGTATTGAGGTATATACTAGTTGTAGAATCTACATTTATGGTCACAGGTGGGGCCTTCCTGATCTTCCTGTGGTGCAACAGAAAATACGACTAGTTAGAGAATGTGTTTCGGCCGGCTATGGTCCAGTGGACAGCACACCGGCCTGGTAGTTATAGGTGAGACTTACAATGGAGGTGAAACCCACCACGCAGTGAGTGGTTTGAGCCTTCAAACATTTTTTTTGTGCTCGCAGCGTGTAACTGACACCGTTTTCATGAGATATAAGACAAAAGAAGCATTTTCTGACCTGAATGGGTGATGTGACAACAGCATTGCGAAGATTCTGGGTTCTAGTTGCAGGGCAAAGGAAAACTGGTTGCCTTGATATATGTGTTGCGTGAAAAGTTTTGAAGGGAAAGAGATAATCAGACTTGTGAAGCCATTTTTTCACATCTTTTCTTGCTTTATGACTCTTCAACAAGGAGTGATGTGGATTTCAAGGTCACGTGGAAAGATACAGTGATGCTCTGAAGATACCTTACAGAGTGATTAGCAAGGAAATACTTGATTTCGAAGCAGCTGCTAGAGATCAGAAAGTGTCTCATAATCCATTTGATGTTTCAACCCTGATTGTGATTCATAGTAAATAGATTCAGACAAGGAATCTTTTTCTAGTGACTATTTGCAGACAAGAATCTTTGACTCCCACAATCCCTGACTCCTCAGAGAAAGTTACAAGGACAAGGTATTTTGTATACCTAAAAACAAAAAAGTTTTTCAGTTATCTTCAGTCTCTCGCAGAGCACACACAAATTTCTTATTTCAAGATTGAAAATTAATTACAACTTGGGTCACGAACTTATGATAAACATCTGCATTAAATTTTAATACTTGTTAATCTTTAGCCTCAAAAATACCACTATAAACTGAAGTAAAAATAATATGGTTTAACGATTAGTTAAGTTAAGATGTTCGTTGGTTTTTTAACCGGAGGCGTTAGCCACAGGATAACCCAAAGAAGAAGTCGTGCGTCATCGAGGATGTCTACTTCATTTCCATTGGGGTCTTAATCATTGTCCCCCAGGATGCGTCCCACACCAGTCGCTCTAACACCCATGGTACTACTTTGCTGTATGCGGTGAACATGACAATAGGTGTAAGGAAAGTGTCGGATTTTTCCACCCGCCGCGGAATCGAACCCCGGGCCCTCCGTGTGTGAAGCGGAGTTTCTAGCACCAGTACCAACCCGGCCACACACCAGATCACCGGGCCACACCCAGACCACCGGCCACTCCCAGACCACCGGGGGGGGGGCCACACCCAGACCCACCGGGCCACACCATGACCACGCCGGTGCCACACCAGACCACCGGGCACACAACAAAAATGTGGCAACTTCTTCACGATTTTTGTATGCTGTGCTTATACACAATCATTTCACACGTATAAATAAAAATAATGAATGGTTATATTCAATTTCATATTATTAAAATTATGTGATATCTAATATTTTTCGATATGTCATTTATATCTTTTTTAGTAATAAATGGAGTTGTGTTGTATTTTTTGAGCTCTAGTATGGCACGCCTTGGTAAGACAGAGACGGAGCGAGTGATGTGGCAGTTGTTTCTTCTTTTTTCGCGGTTCACCCAGCCTCGGTGGGGAAACGGCTTAGGTATTAAAAATAATTATATATGAATAATTAAGTAAACTATGCAGTTTACTTTTTACGTTTGTTTTATCAACCTAATTACATTAAATTATGGTCATTTTGTAACAAACAAATAAGGGATTTATTGAGAGATGCACTGATTTCTGCTGCTTTCAGCTAATGAGGTAATAATTATTTAATGACTCGCGAAATTGTCATGGACACCATTGTAAAGGAGACATTGAAGAGAGAGTCTTGCCCAAGGGATCGAAAAAACCCTCCTTCCTCAGTGAGTAATGTTGCTTTAACCGGTCGCTTCTCTAGTTCCTACGTTTAAATTCATTTCCCGTTTCGATGGCGAGGACTCATCACACATCTTACCATTTATGTGGACCACTGATCAGGATGGGTAAGGACCACAGATACAGGGGAAGGGGTAAGGTCACTGATACCGGAAGGGTAAGGACCATATACCGGAAGGGGGTAAGGACCACTGATACAGGAAGGGTAAGGGACCACTGATACAGGAAGGGGTTAAGGACCACTGATACAGGAGGGTAAGGAACCACTGATAAGAAGGGGGTAAAAAAGGTACCACTGATACATGAAGGGTGAAGGACACTGATCAGGAAGGGTAAGGACACTGATACAAGAAGGGGTAAGGACCATGATACAGGAAGGGTAAGGGCCCGATACAGGAAGGGTAAGGACCACTGTACAAGAAGGGTTAGGACCATGATACAGAAAGGGTAAAGGACCACTGATACAAGAAGGGTAAGGCCACTGATACAGGAAAGGGTATGGAAACACTGATACAGGAAGGGTAAGGACCACTGATACAGGAAGGGTATGGACCACTGATTACGGAAGGGTAAGGTCCACCTGATACAGGAAGGGTAAGACCACTGATACCGGAGGGGGAAGGACCACTGTACAGAACGGGTAAGGACACTTGTTACAGGATGGGTAAGGACACTGATACAGGAAGGGTTAGGACCACTCGATACATTGAAGGGTAGGACCACTGATACATGAAAGGGTAAGGACCACTGATACAGGACGGGTAAGGTGCACTGATAAGGAAGGGTAAGGACCATGATACAGGAGGGATAGGACTCATGATACAGGAAGGGTAAGGACCACTGTTACAGGAAGGGTACGGACCACTGGTACAGGAAGTGTAAGGACACGGGATACATGGAACGGGTAAGGACCACTGATACAGAAGGGTAAGGACCACTGATTACAGGAAGGTTTATAAGGGACCACTGATTCAGGAAGGGTAAGGACACTGAATACTGGCAAGGGTATTAAGGACCACTGATACAGGAAGGGGGTAAGACCCTGATACATGAAGGGTAAGGACCAACTGATACAGGAAGGGGTAAGGACCACTGATACTGGAAGGGTAAGGAACCACTGATACGGAAGGGTAAAGGACCACTGATACAGGATGGGTAAGGACCAATGATACAGGAAGGGTAAGGACCACTGTACAGGAAGGGTAAGGATTTTATTTTCAAAAAATAAAAAGGCACAAACAGTGAGGGAACAACACCAATTCCCCGCACTAGAAGTAAAATCTCATGAGGGACGTTTCGGTCCGACTTGGAACATTAACTAGCAACAACCACTAGTTATTAGTTCAAGTCGGACCGAAGAGGTCGTCATGAGTTTCTTATATGTGCTGGTTATTTGTGCATCTGCTGGTTTATATACACCTGTCTTTTGCAACGTAACACGCAAGTCAGTATTTCCTGTTTTTTTTATTTCCTCTCCAACCAAACAGTCTGTGTCCAGGTATCCATATTTCACTGCAAATTAATATTTTACGTGGGTGTCCTTAGAAGCTGCAAAACATTGCGTTTTGATTGGGTTAACTGCTTGATCAACCACGGGGCTACAAGAGAAGGCAAACCTTAAACATGTGTTACAGGAATGTGGGGAAGTAAATGGGTAAAGAAGTGAGGAGGATAGGATGTGTAGAAGGGAGAAAAAGAGGAGAGGAATGGAAAGTAGGGGAGTGATAGGGATGTGGAGAGGAATGTAGAGAGGAGAGGTGTGAAGAGAAGGGGCGTGGTGGGAAGGGGGGTTACGATAGGAAGAATAGGGTATTGATGGAAAAATAAGGGTGTGGAAGGAAGGGGTGGGATGCAACTCTGGGGGTTGATGGGGAGGGATGGGGTTCATGAGTATCTGGGAAGGAGGGGTGTAGGAGGAGAAGAGGTTACGAAGGAGATAGAAGGGGAGGGGAGAGGGAGAGGAGGGGAGAGAGGGTCACCCTTACACGCCCTCTGGTGGAGGGGACGTGAACCGCCTCGCCCTGGAGAGAGAGAGAGAGAGAGATGAGAGAGAGAGAGAGAGAGGAGAGAGGAGAGGAGAGAGGGGAGAGAGAGAGAAGAGAGGGGAGAGAGAGAGAGAGGAGAGAGGAGAGATGAGAGAGAGAGAGAGGAGAGAGGAGAGAGAGAGAGAGAGAGAGAGAGAGAGAGAGGGGAGAGAGAGAGAGAGAGAGAGAGAGTGGAGTCAGCTTTAAATATTGGTCGATACCACCACTACCTTGTTAGGTGGGGAGGTGGTGGAGAGGGGGTGGGGAGGATACCACCACTCCCTTTGTTAGGTGGTGAGGGGGTGGGGAGATACCACAACAATCTTGTTAGGTGAGGAGGTGGTGGGGAGATACCAGTACCACCACTACCTTGTTATGTGGGGAGGTGGTGGGGAGGAGATACAAACCACTACCTTGTTAGTGCTCGACGGGTGAGAATCAGGGTGGGGCCGTGGGTCGGGGGCTAGGTGGGGATATATGGTGTGGGGGTTAAGATGGAGCGGGGGAAGTGAGGTGAGAGAAGAGTTAGGGGAGAGGGGCTAGATGTGTGGGTGAAGGTGGTGGAGTGGGAAGGACACCAGCAATAGCTTGTTAATGCTGCAGCTAAGCTCACCAGTGAGCGGGGGAGGGAATGGTGAGAAGAGGAGGAGAGGATTGCGAGGGAGGAAGGAAGAGAGGATTGTGGGGGAGGAAGGAAGAGAGGATAGTAGTGGATGAAGAAAGAGAGGTTTTTGGTGGAGGAAGGAGACGATTGTGGTGGAGGCAAGAGGAAAGAATTGTGGGGAAGGAAGGGGAGAGGAGGCTGGCGGTTGTGGAAGAGAGAAAGAGGATGCCGGGGAGGGAGCGAAAGAGGAAGGAGGAAAGAGAAAAGAAATAAAAGAACCAAAAAAAAAAAATACTACGAAAAAGAAGAAAAGGAGGAAGGAGGGCGAAACTTGATAGAGGGGGTGAGAGTCAGGGGGAGGGAAGAGAGATGCATGTTCCTGATCCAAAAGGGAACCTCCTTTGCTAGCCGCGAAAAACTTGTGTCTAAAGTTGTTGTGTGACATTATATAAAAAACGGATGAATTGTGTCTTCTCTTTAAATCGCTGGACCAAAAAAAGGCTGTGGGCCCAGATAAGGTGAGCCAAGATTTCTGAGTTGGTGTACAGACAAGCTAGTGTCGCCTCTGACTCACATGTGGGTGACCTTACTGTTATGTACAAGGCTAGTGTTGGCTTCACTTCGTGGTAGCGAAAAGAGAGCTTTACACAACAAGACGGCCAGCAAACAGCAGCTACACTGGTTATACCCTTCTCAAGAACGTCAATTCATCTGACATCATTTTTCCTAGGATGACCCGAGTCTGGCACATATTCTCACACCATACTGACATCGATGAAATAAAGTCAGTGGACTAAATGAAATCGCTGGGCCACAGATGGCTTCAACTGCATTGTATTCTCTATTTGTATGTCTTACAAAGAGAATTTCATATGAGCTGAGGTAGATAACAGCTCTTAGTTTGTAAATGACGAGAGAGAGGAGAGAGAGAGAGAGAGAGAGGAGGAGAGAGAGAGGAGAGAGAGGAGAGAGAAGAGAGAGAGGAGAGAGAGAGAGAGAGAGAGAGAAGAGAGAGAGAGAGAGAGAAAAGAGATAAAGTTCTGGTGTAACTGATACATCAAGAATTATAAATTATCATGGAATGTCTTCTTAATGTTAAGTAAAAAAGAATGATGAAAAGAAGGGAAGGGAGGAAGGGAGGAAGGGAGGGTGGAAGGGAGGGAGGGAGAGGGAAGGGACACAATGCTAACATTCATGCCTCAAGTGAAGGTTATTAGAGAATATTTTCTTAGAAATAAAACATGCAGATTCAAGTTAAATAGAAAAATGAACACCTGACTCAGTCAACACAAGACTGACTTTCAGCTGACCCCCAGCTGAGGCACTTGACCTACAGCTGAGGCACTTGACCTACAGCTGACGCACTTGACCCACAGCTGAGGCACTTGACCCACAACTGAGGTAGCTGACCCAAAGCTGAGGCACCTGACGCACAGATGGGGCACCTGACCCACAGATGAGGCATCTGACCTACAGATGAGGCAGCTGACTCACAGCTGAGGCGCCTGACCCACAGTTGAGGCAGCTGACCCACAGTTCATGCAGCTGATCCACAGCTGGGGCAACTGATCCATAGTTGAAGCAGCTGACCCACAGCTGGGGCAACTGACCCACGCTGGGGCAACTGACCCACAGTTGAGGCAGCTGACCCACAGCTGGGGCAACTGACCCACAGCTGGGGCAGCTGACCCACAATTGGGGCAACTGACCCACAGTTGGGGTAATGACCCACGGTTTACTCATAACTATCTGAAACTGACTCACATTGTACATATTTCACTTCCAAGTTCACAAAATTTTACTCAACCGGTTCCTTATCATTTCTGTTTACAAGTAAAAACTTTATTGAGTTTACTGTTGCATCCTTGCCACGACGTTTCAAGATGCTCTTTTAGTTAATAAACATTACTAGGGGGAATTCTCATTATGTTTTAAGAGAGAGAGAGAGGAGGAGAGAGAGAGAGAGAGAGAGAGAGATGAGGAGAGGAGAGAGAGGAGAGAGAGAGAGGAGAGAGAGGAGAGAGAGAGAGAGAGGAGAGGCGAGAGGGGGGAGGTAGAAATTAACATTAATGTCAATCATCATCTCCCTCACACATAATTTTCTTTACTCATCATCTCCCTCACTCATAATCTCTCTCTCTCTGTCTCTCTCATGATCTCACTCATCTCTATCACCCACCTCCATCACTCAGCATCCTGGTAACTAGGTCCTGGTAACTAGGTTCTGGTAACCAGTTCCTGGTAAGTAGGTCCTGATAACCAGGTCCTGGTAACTAGGTTATGGTGATTAAGTCCTGGTAACTAGGTCTGGTAACTAGGTTCTGGTGATTAGGCCCTGGTAACTAGGTCCGGGTAAGTAGGTCCTGGTAAGTAGGTCCTGTTAACTAGTTTCTGGCAACTAGGTCCTGATAAGTGGATCCTGGTAACTAGATCCTGGTGTTGGAAACTGGAGGCGGGACGTAGACACATGGTAAAAACCAAGACCACACACACACATGTTAGTTTTTTAAATACCAAAAAACGTGAGACACTGCTTAAACAATGCAAGAGTCAGGGTGAGAGTCAAGTGCGAAAGCCAGGTACGTTGAGGCCTAAGTTTTATTAAGGTCGCAAGCCACCGGCCTATGTTATTTTCTCTTTGTTGATAAATAAATTCACATATGCAAACACTTGGTTAAACTTTACTGCCAAGACGTTTCGCCTGAGCGCAGCAAGTGTTCTTTCTGCAATAAAGATACTTAGGGTTGAACATGTGTTTATTTATCCCGTGAATGTACTTTTATATCATTAAATAATGATTTAGTAACAGTTTACCTTGTTCTCATTCTTCAAATATCGGTTTTTTTTTTTGATATCACTTACCCTCATATCTACGCTTAACCTTATTGCTGTCTTTGAAGAAGAGTGTGGCCTTGTTCCAGGGCGTTAGGTGAGGGTGGGAGTTAAGGTGCTGTTTACACGAGTTACAGATGTTTTCCATTCTGCAGGAGTATTTGTGTTCTTGTAGACGTTCAGGTAAGCTTCTGGTGGCTTCCCCTACGTAAATAAGGTCGCATCCTCCGCAGGGGAATACTGTAAAACCCTTGTGTGGATTAGAGGTCCTCGTAAAGTCTCGTGTGGTCTTAGTGCTAAACCACTACGACATTTATGTTTGAATCCAGAAGCATGGGAAATAGTGTGTTGGTTGTGGTCCATGTCGGGGAAAGTGTGTCTTTACATTGTTGTTCTGGTTCTGGCATTGTGGGAAATCAAGTCCGTTTTGTCACTTGCAATGGAAGCAAAATGTCCAAGGGAAGTCTGAGGTTTGGGGGAAACTATCTGTGTTTTTTGCGTTCATCTTTCAGTAAATCGTCAGTGCTGATTATGTATCCAAAGAAAAAATTTTTGTTAGCATTCCGGTCTTAAACCTTAGATTAATTAATTAAACTTTAAGCGTCACTGCATCTGGGCATCTGTACTATTAATCTGTCTATCACATCTGTTATGTACTTGAGAACATTCACCCCGGGTGAAAACTAGTACGAAAATGTACCTCACTGTAATTAGTGTGTTTTTTTACCATCAGGATTCAGGTGACTGGGTCCAGGTCCAAAAGGTTTCTGTGACTAGGCTCTATGAGTAAATACTATTAAGAAAGTGTTAGAGCCCCTTCTGTAACTTTTGATTGCATTCCCATTCCATAAACAGGATACCTGTGTTACGAATTCGCATTTCCCAAACCCGACAAGAAGTTAGACTTCCAGCCTGATAGGAGCTTCTTGCATCGAGCATATTTTTGGTTCGATTTGCCTTATGAAAACAGGAGATATCCTTTCACAGATGGTAGGGTTGGTGCTGATGGTGTGG
>NW_026507240.1:0-21564 GCF_026875155.1 Cherax quadricarinatus
GGTTCTTTTTGGTTTTATTTTCTTGTGAAAAAAACTTTTCCCTTTTAAAAATATCTAAAATATACATAGTATGACATTTTCAAGCTGTTTTTTTTAACTTGGTTTTTACCTGGAGAGGGGGGTTTTCCGGGGGTCATCGCCCCCCCCGGCCCCGGTCTGTGACGGCCTCCTGGTGGATAGACCCTGCAAAACCGGCTGTTACTGCTGGTGCACGCAAAAAACCCGTATGAACCACACCCCGGTGATCGGGAACCGATTTAGGTGCTTGCCGGGTGCCGGCTTGGAAGACTGCCGGGGGTTGTTGGTTTTCCCCCCTTTTTATGTGGGAGGCGGGTTAAACAGTCTCGGGGCCCCTGCCCTTATTGTAGGGGTTCTTTTAAAAAGTGCTAGTAAACCCCCCTGTTTTATTGGGGGGGGGATTTTGGATCTTTTCCCAAGTCTTTTGCTTTCGTGGGTGGGTGATTTTCGTGGGGCAAGTTCGGTACTAGCCCCTCAGGATTTTCCGGGGTTGTATTTAAATTCATGTTCTCTCCCCCCTGCATTCCAGGGGAATACAGGTTTGGGAAACCCTCAAGCGCTCCCAGAAAATTGAGGTGTTTTTATCCCGTTTTTGCGCGCCGTGAAGGTTCTCTGTACATTTTCAAAGGTCGGAAATTTTCCCCTCCCTTTGGGGAAGGGTGCTTTTTGTTTTGCAGCAAAATTCCACCCTGTTTGAACAAGTGCCTAAAAGAGTGTCTTCAGGGGCTTGGCACCCCTCTTTTTTTAAAGGGTTTCCCCCTCATTTCCTCCTGTCATTTTTCAAAGCAGTTTGCGTTCGATACAATTTTTGGGGTCCTTAAAGGGGTTGGATCCCGCATGATCACCCCGGGTTTTTGGGCTTTTGGTTTTTTGTTATTTTGGGGCCCGAATTTGTTTTTTTACTCTGATAAAGATTTTTTCCTCGTGTTTCCCCATTCTGAGAAATTTGGAAAATTTCTCATTTTGGGAACTTAAATATTTTTTTCTACACCCCCCAAAA
Source organism: Cherax quadricarinatus (assembly GCF_026875155.1). Taxonomy (NCBI): domain Eukaryota; kingdom Metazoa; phylum Arthropoda; class Malacostraca; order Decapoda; family Parastacidae; genus Cherax; species Cherax quadricarinatus. The sequence goes on from NW_026507240.1 coordinate 1,019, forward strand.
AAGGGATTTGGGTTTATTTTCCCCCTGGAGTTGCAGTGCCCGGGCAAGGGAAGACAGTTTTGAGATTGGGGTTTTTTCATCTCCCAAAGGGAAAGGACAGGGTGTGTGGCTGACACCCTTGTCTATTTTCAGATATGAGGTTGGGGAAAACAAGAATGGGAGTGAGTACTGTGCCTTGTGGAAAAGGGGTTTTTCCCGTCCCCTTGCTGGACTTTACTTGTTGATTTATTCTCTCTGTGTTCTGTTAGGAAATTTTAAAACCTTTCAAACCGCTTTTCCGGGTTTTCCCTTTTTAGCACGAAATTTTGTGCGCTATTACCCATGGTCACATTTGGGTCGAAGGTTTTTAAAAAAGTCTGTATATATTACATCTGCATTCTTTTTGTTTTTCTGTGCATTAGGCCCTTGAGTATTTGACCCAAATTTGGACAGGGGGAAACCTGTTCTAAACCATGTTCCCCGGGGTTTGTGAAACGGGAGGGGTTTTTCTAAAGGGGGTGGTGATCTTGCTTCTTGGGCTTTTCAAAGATTTTTATGATATGGGTTTTTAGTGCTTTCGGTCTTTAGTTCTTTGCTGTTGTTTTTACTCCCCTTCCTTTGGGGAAAGGGGGGGGCTATGTCTGTTGTTTTTAGAAACTGTGGGACGACCCCGTTTTCCATGCTCTTTTTCCATGGTAAAAAAAGGGCCGTGTTTAGGGGCTTCTTGCAGTTCTTGATGAACACGGAGTTCAGGGTTTGGCCCTGGGGCAGAGGGGCCATGGGCATGTAAATTTATCGCCTTGTTCGAAGTCATTTGGGGTCGGATAACACAGACAGGTTGGGTTTTAAAAAAATTTCTGTGGCTCTTCATAAAAAATTCATTTTAAATCTTCGACTCTGTCTGGTTAGGGCTTGCAAAAAACTGTTCATATTGGGATTTGAGTAGCTCTCTTTTCCTTGTTTGTCATCTGTTTTGGCCCCATCTTGTTTAATTTGGGGCCCAATACTGGACGTTGTTTGATTTTGGGGTTTTTTGGCATAGGGGGAAGAAATACTTTGGGTTTCTTTCGATTTAATTTATGGTTTTAAGTTTTTCCCCGCGTTCCCTGCCTCCTAAAAGGTTTCCCTTTAGTTAAGTTCGTGTTTGCTGTTTCTCTGACCAGTTTTCTCCTACGCTTTTCGGGATAGATTGCCTTTTTTTCCCCGCTCTGTTATTCTTTTCCTTTCCCCTGTAAAGAGTGCCCCTGTCTCTTTCTATTTTACTGTACCCCTCCTTTTTCTTTAGGGGTTTAAGTTTTGTGCATAATCGGGGTGCCACCAAGTTAATCTGTTCTAGGCATGAGTTGGGGTTGTGTTGTTTTGTATTTTTCCCAGCTTATATGGGGTTAGGACGGGGTTTTATTTTGGTCCCACTTTTTTTTTTGGGTTATTAAAAGTTAAATTTTGGTGAATCCCCCTCGGAACCTAATCTTTTTTTGTCGGTTGGGGCTTTTGCGCATAATGTCTGAACCTCAATTATGTTGGATTGGTTTATGTTTTTGATATGGTGACATTTTTTTTTCAGATAACATTGTTAGTGAAGATGGGTCTAGGTATTCTCCATTCTAGTAGGCTCTATTATTTGCGGGTTTTTTTAAATTTGAATTTGTGCAGAGTTTAAAAGCTCGTGAAAAGTGTGATTTTTCATCAGAGCTCCCTTTCCTGGTGTTTTTTACTGAAACAATATTATTTGCTATATTCCTCCATTTTAGGTGCCTTAAGTTAAATTTCCCCAGGGCAAGATGTTGGGTACAGGGGGGGAAAGTTTTTCCCGACGTGGTCAATTTTTAACGGGCTGTTCCGGGGAATTGTGGGATGTTGCCCCGGGAGGCTTGTAGATACCAAAATGCTAGGTTTTGGTTCTCGCCTTTACGCTAAAATTCCCAAAATCATTTGAGGCATTAAGCAGTTCTGTCCCAAACAAGTGACTCTGCAATTTGTACATCCCAAACCCCCCCCTTTTCCCCTGTTCCCTCTGTCAATCTGAAAGGGTTTGGGACGGGGAAATCCTTATTTGGGGTTGTTTTAAGTGTTCCTTTATGTGGGCCCTCAGTGAAAGCCGCAAACATTGCCTTTGCTCTGCGGCGGGCCAGTCACGGATAAAAGGTATTTTGTTGTTGTTGCGGTTTAAAACCTGTATATTTGCAAAGAAAAATGTCAGGGGAAATGGTGGTTTGTTGGTACGGGGGGGGGGAAATTTTTTTTGGGCCCTTAGTATCTTTATTTTTGGGTTTTTTGGGTGGAGGCCATGGGACTTGGTTCCCCCGGAAATGACGGGTTTTTGGTGTACAATTTCTGCCTTTTTCCTCCCATTTTTTTTTTCCCTTCCGGGGCACTAAAAAACCTCCCCTCTTGAGGGGTTTGTGGCTCCCCCAGGTTTTCCAGGGCCTGGATGTTTTTTTATCTTTTTGTCCCCTTTAGATGGTGGGGGGGCCTGGAAATTTTAAGTTATAGCCAGTTTTTCCCTGAAATGAAGAGGTACCATTTCGGGTAAAAAAAAGGTTAAAGGGAAAGGGAGAGTTTGCTTTTTCCCTTTGTATATGGGCACGGCTTTTTTCCTAGGGGGGTCATATTTGGAAAGTCCCTTTCTTTTTTTCCAGTTTTCCCCTGTCTGAGATACCAAGGGGCATAGTAGGGTGCACGGGTTGGTTTCCTTTTTCCCTTGGGGGTTCTGTGACTGTATTCCTGTTGGTGCATTTTTTACCTTTTCTTTTTCCCTATTTTCCCTAGCACCAACCCAAAGGGTTTCCCCCCAGTTGTTTTTGGTAATATATCCTACTATTGCTGTGGAGTCCTATTGTTTGCTAATTTTTCCCGTTGTATTTTTTTGTTTGCAATATTGGTTTTTCTTATCTTTGACTTTCCCCTTGTTTTTCCCCCCTACGGCCCTGTCCCCTATGAGGTCATTTATATTTATTCCTTCCTGGTATAATTCCCCAAATACTTGGACAAAACTCCCGTTCAACCCCTTACTGTCTCCCAGGGGCGCACCTCCAAACTTCACATTAATGTTCCCGGGGCGCCTCCAGCTTCACCATTACTGTCTCCCCCGGCAGCATTCCGCCCTTTACCAAATTTCTGTTCCCAGGCCCGGGACCTAAAATTCACCATTCTGTCTCCCAGGACAGACCTCCATTGTGTGTTTTATTCTGGCTATATTTTTTTGTTTTAAAATTTTTCTTGTTTTTCTTGTATTTTTTTGTTTATTTTTTTGGGGGGCAAGAAAACCCGAATGATATTAATGTTTTACAACGCCACCCCCATACCGCGAGGTCTTCTGGTGGGTGTTTCCCGTGTTCACTGTTTGTAGTTAAAAGGTCGGGGGTTGAAAAGTTGGGCCCAAAGTTTTAAATGTTTCCTATTTTTTTGGTTTTAAGGGGGGGTTTTTTTTTTTTTCCTTTTTGATTTTTCATAGGTTAAGTAAGTTTATTTAGGTTTTAAAAAAAATACGTTTAAAAAGTTATCATGCATAGCAGCACTTGTGTGGAGAACCCAGGGGAAAACCCAAAAAAAGTGTAACCCGGAGTTTTTCCTGGAGAGAGGGTTTCCCGGGGGTCAACGCCCCCGCGGGCCCCCGGGCTGAGAAACCCGGCCCCCTGGTGGGAACAGAGCTGATAACCAGGCTGTTGCTGTGGCTTTAAAGCAAAACCCAAAAAACGGGGCCCCAGCCCGGCTGATCCCGGAAAATGACTTTAGGTGTTGTCCGTGCCCGCTTGAAGCCCCCAGGGGTCTGTTGGTAAACCCCCTTTGTGTGCTGGGAGGCGTTGGGAAAAGTCTCGGGCCCCTGGGCACTTTTTGTATGGTCTTTTTAAAGTTTCTAGTGAACCCTGCTTTTCAAATTTGGGGGGATGGGTTTTCATTTGTCGCCCAAATCTTTTGCTTTTTGTTTTGTGGGTGATTTTAGGTGCAAGTTCGGTACTGTCCCTCTAGGATTTTCCAGGTGTATATTTAAACATGTTCTTCCCTCCCGCGGTTTCCCGGGATAAAGGTTTAGGAAACCCCAAACCCTCCCCAAAAATTGAGGTTTTTTTTATCTTCCCTTATGCGCGCCCTGGGAAAATTCTTGAAATTTTTTAGGCGGGGAATTTAACCCGCCTTGAAAGGGTTTTTGTTAGTGGGGGAGCCAAATTAGCCCTGATAGAACAAAATGACCTGAAAAGTTCAAACATGGGGTTGGCCTCCCTAGTTTTGAAGGTTTTTCTTATCCATCCTGGGATTTTTTTAGCAGATGCGATTGTACAATGTTATGGTCCTTGGAAAAGGGGGGATCCTCCGACATGATCACTCCCAGGTCCCTTTTACGTTGGTTTTTTCGCTCTATTTTGTGGCCAAAATTTGTTTTGTACTCTGTTTAAAATTTAATTTTTCCCCCTGGGTTTTCCTTTTTGAGTAATTGAAAAATTTTTCATCGTTGAATTCATATTGTTTTCTGCAGCCACTGAAAAATTTGGTTGATGTCTTTCCTGGAGCTTTTCAGGGGTCTGAAGGGGAAAACACTGCATGCAAAATTCGGGTGTCTTTTGCAAAAGGAAAAACAAGGGCTTTTGGTGACATCCCTTTTTATGTCGGGGTATAAGGATGGGGGAAAAAAGAAAGGGAGCGAAGGGCTTTGCCTTGTGGGCAGAGCTTTTCCCCGTAGCTGCCTGGACTTTACTTGTTTACGGGGTACTCTCTGTGTTTGTTAGTGGGGGGAAAATTTTAGATCCATCGACCGCTTTTCCCGTTATTCCCTTTTTTACGATTTTGTGGGGCTATTACGCCTGGTTTACACTTGTCGAGGGTTTTGCAAAAAACTGTATTTTATTACCTCTGCTTTCTTTTTTTTCTTCTTGTGCATTTAGGGGCCTTGTGTAGTGGGCCAATAGTTTAGACAGACAGGAGCGGACCCGTTCTAAAACCCATGTTTTCCCTGGGTTGTTTTAACTGATGGGTTTCTAGATGGTGGTGATCTTGCTTTTAGGACCCTTTCAAAAATTTTTAGGGTATGGGCTGTTGTGCTATTTGGGCTTTTAGTTTTTTTGTGTTGCTTTTTCTGCCCCCTTTGTGGAGTGGGGCTATGTTGTTTTTTTAGTAATGTGGGGGGGACCCCCGTTTTCCCTTTCTCCCTCTCCCCTAGGATGGAAAAGGCTCGTGTTGGGGTTCTTGCAGTTCTTGATGAAAACAGAATTCCATGAGTCTGGCCTGGGGCAGGAAAAGGGATGGGCAGTCAAATTTTTCGCCTGGTTTGAAGCATTTTTTTTGGGGTCCCCGGATAAAATCGGATAGGGTTTGTTAATCAAATTTTTTGGCTCTTCATAAAAAATTCATTTTGATTTTTCGCTCTGTCTGGTTTTTGCGGCCTTTGCCCAAAACCTGAGTCAATTGGGGTTTAGTAGTTTATCCTTTTCCCTTTTTTGTCATCTGTGTAGGACCATCTTGTTTAAGTAGGGGGGGCCCCAAAACTGGACGTTGTTTCGATTTTGATTTGGCATAGGAGGAAAAAACTTTGGGTTTCTTTCGTTTTTCCTTTTATGGGTTTTAGTTTTCCCCCGATTCCTGACCCCAAAGGGGGCTTTTGCTTAAGTTCGATGCTTGCTATTTCTCTGACCAGTTTTCTCCTTTTTCCAAATTTTAGGGTATATTTTACCTCTTTTTGCCCCCTCTGTTATTCCCTTTTTTTTCGCCCGTTTTAAAAGGGGGGGCCTGTCTCTTTCTGTTTTACAATTTTTCTCCTCCCTTTTTTTTAGGGGGAAAAAGCCTTGTTGCATAAAATCGATTTTTTACCGAGTTAATTTTGTTCTAGGCAAAAAGTTTGGGGGGCTGTGTTGCTTTTGTTTTTTTATTTTTTTTTCCCCGCTTATATCGGTTAGGACTTTGGGTTTTCTTGGTCCCCTTTTTTTTTTTGTTTTTGAAGTTGAATTTGGTGAATGCTCCCTTGTGACTAATTCTTATGGGCGGTCTGGGGCTCAGCGCATACATGACGAACCTCAATTATGTTGTGATCTGAGTATATTGTTTTTGATATGTGATATTTCTTATCTGGATCATATTGTTAGGATAGTTGTGGTCTAGTGTATTCTAATGTCTAGTAGGCTCTATTTATATGCTGGTATAATTGTATTTTGTGCAGAGATTTAAATGCTCGCGTGAGTTGTGAGTTTTTCATTCATGAGCTGCCTAATGGTGTTATTACTGCAACAATATTATTTGCTTTATTCCTCCATTTTAGGTGCCTTAAGTTGAAATAAACCAGGAGCAAGATTTTGGGTGCGAGGAGCTCGGAGGTTTTCCAGACAGTGGTCAATTTTTAACAGCTGTTCCGGAATTGCTTGGGGTTGCATCCGGAGGATTGTAGACTATCACAATGACTAGGTTTTGGTTCTCGCCTATACTGCTAAAACTTCCATAACATCATTTTGAGGCCTTTTAGCAGTTTGTGCATACAAGTGTACTCTTGCAACTGTTAAGGAGAGGGTTTTGGTGAGTCGATCACCTCCGCGACCCGGTCTGAGACCAGGCCTCAGGTTTCCGATCAGGGCACTGATAAAACCAGGCATGTTACTGTGGGCCGAACGCAACCCGACGTCGATCCACAGCCCGGCTGGTCATGGTACTGACTTAGGTGGCGCCGTTGCCGCCTTCTTGAAGACAGCCAATGGTTCTATTGGTAATCCACTTATGTATGTGGGAGGACAGTTGAACAGGTCATGATAGGTGGCGCCCCTGCTTTTCATTTGGGGGATGGTTGCATCGTCTGCCGAGTCTTGCTTTCATAAGGGAGTGATTTTCGTGTGAAATTTGGTGTTAATCCCTCTAGGATTTTCCAAATGTCATATAATCGTGTGTATCTCTCCCACCTGCATTCCTAGGGACGTTCAGGTTGAGGTACCTCAAGAGTTTCCCAGTAACTGAGGTGTTTATCGCAGTTGTCGTGTCTCCGTGAAGGTTCTCCGTACATTTTCAGGTCGGCAATTTCACTGCCTTGAATGGTGCTGTTTAGTGTTGCAGCAATATTCCAGCATAGATAGAATAAGCGACCTGAAGTTTTGTTCATCATGGGGTTGGCATCGCTAGTGTTGAAGGTTTCATGATAATTCCTGTAGACTTTTTCTATTATTATTTACTTATTATTAATTATTATTATTATTGTAATAAGAAGCGTAACCCATACATGGCTATACAGCGCTGCAGGGCAGGGAAGGGAAGCGAGGGTATTGGGCGGCAGAAGGAGGGAGGGTACTGGATGATTTGTAGGTTGAAGAAATGGGGCAGGGGGATAGTGGGGGTAGTAGAGGGTATTGCAACGAGATTGAAGTAGAAAGGGATGAAGCTCTCAGAGTTTGTGGAGTAAGTCAGTTGTTGCCAAAAGTCAAATGAGAGAGTCTGGATGAAAGTGGGTCCATCAGCGAGATGGGAAGGTAAGAGGAGAGCTGCGGAGCAAGGACGATGTTGGAGGTAAATTCTGCGTGCTTGTTGATAATGGTGGGCAGTCTAACAGAATGTGGCTGACCGTTAATGGACATGACAATTCTCAGAGAAGAGCAGGGCTCCCTCTACATGAGATATTCATGAGTAAGATGAAGTCTGGCCAATGCGAAGGCGGGAGAGAGTAGTCTCCCCACCTCGACCACAGGTGAGAGGAGACGGCCAGTAACCTATTCTCGTTTAATAGTACAAAGTTTTGTTATTGAGCAGAGCAGACCCAAACGTGTTGCCAACGGGTGTAGAAGGTTGTTAGCTATTACAGCTAAATAGTCCAGAATGGAACACCTCTATATGAAATTGGTAGGTCATGTACTGCTGACGCACTTCAGTGTCTGCCTGTTTTTGCCATGTACGTCAACTATGACCAGGGACCCAACTCAAAAAACTATCTTTTATGTTGGGTAGAGGATAACGGCGTAAGCAATGTGGGATACGGAGAACTAGGGGCTGAGGTGTATCAAATTTTTGTATAGCCTGTAGAGCACTAAGGAGTCTGAGACACCACAAATGATGACACGGGCATAGATACGAATATCGTGCTGCAAAATGGCATACAATTCAGCAGTAAAAATCGCTTGCTGAAGATAGTAAATTGCCCTAGCACGATGCTGTCTGGATACAACTGCTGCGAATCGATGCGTGGAAGATTTAGAGCCATCTTGGTACACTGCAATGGCATGAGAATGAGAGTGGATACGTGGTCATGAAAAAAGAAGAGCGGGAAGCCATGTACGGGCAGTTCGGCTTTTGAGCAAGGGCCAGATTGAGAAAGAACAGACCCCGAACAGCTGGAAACTTCACTCGGGGGTAGGGAAAAGTGAGATTGCTATATGAACATATAAAGGCGGTAACTGAAGGGAAGACGTGCGAATGTAGGTGAGAGAGAAGGGATAGAAGCCAAACAGGGGTGGCGAACAAATAGTGTCTACTAATATCAGGTGACCATTTCTATAAATGGAAGGATTGCGGAGATCGTTGAGAGCACATATAGTAGCGAAGGCACATGGGATCACGGCGATCAGACAAGGACGGGATCATTGCTTCTGCAAATAGAGGCTCTCAGCAGGGGTAAAGAGCGAAAAAGCCTAAACAGCGATAAACGTAATCCTTGGTGATGGTTGGGGTTGAGGCTTGAGGAGAGTAGCAGGAGAGGCCGCTGAATAGATCTGGTCTCCCATAATTGTTTTTGATAAATGAGGGTTGGAATGTAGGCGAAGGAGGAGTTGGACGATCAGCTCACCATGAAAGATGAGCAAGGGTTTTAAGAAGGTTCAGCTGGCTGTGACAAGTTGCCTTTAGAGTGGTAATGTGGGGGTTTCCAGGATAAACTACGGTCCAAAGAGAAGGACTAGAAACCTGGACTGTATCACGGTTCTGGATAGGGAGCATAGAGATACAAAGGATGATCGGAAGATGACAGTGCGTAGTGAAATTAATTTGGCGGAGTTTTGGTACTGGAAAATTTAAACGAATGCGTGGTGGCACAATTGGAAACGGTCGACCGCCATGCTGGAGAGAAAACTAATGAGGGGTAACAGTCAGCGCCTGCACAAGCAATAGCGAAGTCATTACTACTAGTGATACCAAATATTGGATGGAAGAAACAGAGCCCAAATCATTATAGCAAGGAGAAAAAAATGGTGTGCTCAGAAAACACATCCTGGGGGAAACTTCAGCTTGGACGAAGTCCGGAGGAGAGCACATTATTGACTCGAAACGGAAGGAAATGTCTGTCGGTTAAAAATTTCTTAAGGAAAGATGGAAGATTGCCTCAGAGGCATTAGGAGTGGGCTTGGGTTCAAAATATTATTCCTCCAAGTTGTGTCATATGCCTTCTCAAGGTACAAAAAAATTATGGCAAATAACACGAGTGAAGTGGTATTCGCAAAGGCATTACGAACCTTCGTATCCAAATGATGTAAGGGGTCTTGGTGGAACGGCCCTGGAAAGCCATATTGAACGTGTGGGAGACTGTTGTGTGTCTCTAAATACCACATTAAACTTCTATTTACCAGACTTCCATCACTTTGCCCAAAACTGCACTGGTAAGAGCGATGGGTCGATAGTGGGAGGCTTATGTCCGTAGTACCGGTTTGCGGAAAGGGAAGAGAACAATGGTAGATTTCTACAGCTGTGGATAAGACTCCGTGTGACCAAATAGATTGAAAAGGAGTAATAGGACTTGCAAAGGGGTTGACTGATTGTAAAATGTTGTATACTTACGAATATGAATGTCGTCGGGCTCAGCTGCGATTGTTCGGCAAGCATGAGAGTGTTGACTCAGTTCCTGAAGTGTAAAAGGCACATTTTACCTGTTCTTCTCTGAGAGAAGAAAAGTCAAGGGTGTTAAATACTTTGGCAGACTTTAGGAAAGAAAAACAAGGGGCAGAGATGGAAGCCCCAGAGAAATACGGAACCAGATGATTGCCACAATTTCAGTGGCAACATCTAGAGGGTTTGCTATATCAACACCGGCAACCCGCAGTAGAACAGGAGCCGGGTCAGGAGATATTTACATCAACAGTTTCGTACTTTTTTTACAGACTGCACTCATAGAGGGAGCAGAGGTGATGGTGGGAGACGTTATCTCGCAGCAAGTGCATTTAGCGTCAAGGGTGACACGGCGAGTGTTCGCACGCTTCTGCTTAAATCAAGAAGTCTTTCAGTGGTTCTCTTTTATACCGGTACCTGACCCCCACGCAGCGCATTTCAAAGTACATGCACGAGCACAAGCAGGAGATCACCAAGGCACGCATTTCTGAGTATGCTGCCTGAGGTTTGGGGTATAGAATTAGAAAGCTGCGGTTAATTTTTAAAACTGAGCGACGAAATGAGGTGTAAAACGTATCAATGGAGGACGAAGGAAGGAACCTCACTAAAAACAGTTGAGTAATGGTCCCGTTTGCACCGATCAAATTGCCAAGCGTGGGTTACGAAGAGGTGGTGAAGTTGAAGGGGAAGTAAGGAATGATTGGAAACAGATTTGCTGTCATGTAAATCGGAGACAGACCAGGTGAAGTCATAGTGCGGGGGGTAATGCGACTGAGAGATCGATGCAAGGGTATGGTGCGAGGATCAAAATGGGTGCGAGGGAGTACCTGTATTTAAAACTTGGAGGGGTGGGGGAAACAAGAAAAAGCCTTAGCTGAATCCACGGGAATAGTGAGACCCCCTCCCCAGAGGAAATGATGGGAATTAAAATCGCAAGTAACAGTAGTGAGTGGCGGTGGTTAATGACGAAACAAGAAAGGCAATTCCGAGAATAGATAATGCTCGAGGAGATGAGATACAAAAGAACAGTGTATACCCTTATGCAGGTGGATACAGGATGTTGTGTAATGCAGCGAAGTCGAACAATAGCTGATGGTAGGAAAATCAGTGCGTAGTAGGGCAACTTTCATTAAGGTCCATCAGGAAAGGATCCGGAGATAAAATAAATTATAGCTGAGATGGGATATTGATAACAGTCTGAGTGTAATTTTGGTTATTGTAAGCAAACACCAACAGGGAATAATTGGGGAAAGCAAAGTCTGATTGCTCACCGATTACCCCTGAGGCTGCATATATTCCACTTTAAATAGGCATGATTGGCATCGTAAAAGTACTAGAAAATTCGCAAGGAAGCTCAAAATCATAGACTCCACAAAAGTAATTATTATTAAGTCCTTTAGTGCTATCTCAGTGAGGTCTTGTTCTATTTTTAATTTGTATTTTTTATTATTAGTTTAACCTAATCTGTACTTTAGTTCATTCCAGCACAACACATAGACAACATCAACTTTCATTATGTGTTAGCAGTGACTATACTCTTATGACCAAAATAATCTAGCTATATACTTGTCCAATCTTCCCACCCACTCAGATATCATACTAGAACTCAACCACAACTCAGGATTATAAATTAACCATAATTTAAACCTAGAAGATGATTGTTCACGTTGACCCTGATCTAAACCCCATAATCTGACACCCAATCAAAACCTATTGGAAAGTAACTGCTTTATTACACAGATCACAAAGCCAGCACTATCCTAAACAATGCTAAAGTCTACAGTACCTTAACTACAACATCAGGTCGTTAAGCAAAACACTATGATGCTCCTGGCACTCTTGGAATCTATAAACACTCCATTCTCATCGGCATTTTCTTCTGAGACCTGGCTTAAGCTGGACACAATAGATATTCTACCCTCTACCAGGTACACTTGCAATTCACACTGCAGACCAAACCAAGTCTGGGGGTGGTTAATATTGCAAATCGTATTACTCTAACCAATTATCTTGTCTTAGCTCCACTTGCTTTTAGTGATGAATATGGGAATACATTTTTGCTAATTTTACTGTAATAAACCTTAAGACACCTATAAACAATCGGTGCCATTTACGGATTACACTCACACAAACATCCACAAATTTCAGTGAGAAAAATTAGTTCATAATAACAAACAGACAAATGAATAAGCACCACCTTCTCATTAGCTGGAGACTACAACATCATCCTTGGCATACAAGATGATCAGCCTGTAACTTAGTTCATCTACAAATATGAACAACACACTTCGTATACCAACAATAAACTAAACAACCAGGCTCACTGAGACAAGTGCAACATACCTGGAAGGAGTTTTACTGGAGATTTTACCTGGAGAGAGTTCCTGGGGTCAACGCCCCGCGGCCGGTCTGGTGACGTGTGACTCAGGCCTACTGGTTGTCAGAGCCTGATCAACCAGGCTGTGCTGCTGGCTGCAAGCAAAACAAACGTACGAGTACGAGCCACAGCCGGCTGATTCGTGAACTGACTTTAGGTGCTTGTCCAGTGCCAGCTTGAAGACTGCCAGGGGTCTGGTGTTCATCCCCCCCAAGATATGTGTCTGGGGGAGGCAGTTGAGACTGTTCTCGGGCCCCTGACACTTATTGTATGGTCTTTCAACGTGCTAATGACAACCCTGCTTTTCATTTGGGGAGGGTGCATCGTTCTGCCATTCTTTTGTTCTTTCGTAGTGGTGATTTTCGGTGTGCAAGTTCGGTACTTGTCCCTCTAGGATTTTCCAGGTGTATATATTCTGTATCTCCTCCCTACTGCGTTCAGGGAATTCCAGGTTTAGGAACCTCAAGCGTCCCATTAATTGAGTGGGTTTTATCTCTGTTATGCGGCGCCGTGTGAAAGTGCTCTGTACATTTTATAGGTCGCAATTTCACTGCCTTGAAAGTGTGTAGTGTGCAGCAATATTCCTGACTAGATTAGAAACAAGTGACCTGGGAGAGTGTCATCATAGGGCTTTGGCCTATCTAGTTTTGAAGGTTCTATTATCCTCCTGTCATTTTTCTAGCAGATGCGATTGATACAATTGTTATGGGCTGGAAGGTGAGATCCCCGTCATGATCACTCCCAGGTTTTGACGTTTGGTGTTTCGCTCTATTTTGTGGCCAGAATTTGTTTTGTACTCTGATGAAGATTTAATTTCCTCAATGTTTACCATATCCGAGTAATTGAAATTTCTAATCGTTGAACTTCATATTGTTTCTGCAGCCACTGAAGATTTGGGTTGATGGTCTGCCTGTGAGCTGTGCAGTGTCTGCATTGGAAGACACTGGTCATGCAGACTTCGGGTGTCATCTGCAAAAGGAGACACGGTGCTGTGGATGAATCCTTGTCTGATGTGCGTATAAGGATGAAGGAACAAGATGGGAGCGAGTACTGTGCCTTGTGGAACAGGCTTTTCACCGTTGATGCCTCGGGACTTTACTCTGTTTTGACGACTACTCTGTGTTCTGTTAGTGTGGAATTATGATCATCGACCCTCGACTTTTCCTGTTATTCCTTTAGCACGCATTTTGTGCGCTATTACGCCATGGTACAACATTGTCGAAGGCTTTTGCAAAGTCTGTATATATTTACATTGCATTCTTTTTGTCTTCTAGTGCATTCTTAGGACCTTGTCGTAGTGATCCAATAGTTGTTGAGACAGACAGGAGCGACTGTTCTAACCCCTTGTTGCCCTGGGTTGTGTACTGATGGGTTTTCTGATGGGTGGTGATCTTGCATTCTTAGGACCATTTCAAGAAGTTTTATGATTGGGATGTTAGTTGATATTGGTCTTGTTGTTCTTTGCTGTTGCTTTACTGCCCCCTTTGTGGAGTAGGGGCTATGTCATGTTAGTTTTTAGTAAACTGTGGGACGACCCCCCGTGTCCATGCTCCCTCTCCATAGGATGGAAAAAGGCTGTGATAGGGCTTCTTGCAGTTCTTGATGTACACAGAGCTCTTCCATGAGTCTGGCCCTGGGGCAGAAAGAGTGCATGGCATTCATTTATCGCCTGTTCGAAGTCAATTTGGCGTCAGGATGATACATAGGATAGGCTTGTGTTAATTCAAATTTTTGTGGCTCTCTCATAAGTGAAAAATTCAATTTTATCTTCGACTATGTTGGTTAGCGGCTTGACTAAAAACTGAGTCATATTGTGGACTTGTAGCTCACTCATTTCATTGCTGTCATCTGTGTAGGACCATCTTGTTTAAGTATGGGGCCCAATACGGACGTTGTTTCTCGGATTTTGATTTGGCATAGGAGAAGAAATACTTTGGGTTTCTTTCGATGTTCATTTTTTCGGCTTTAGGTCTTCCCGCCGAATCCTGACTCCTAAAGGATTTTCTTTTTTAGGTGTTAAGTTCGATGCTTGCTATTTCTCTGCACCAGTGTCTCCCTACGCATTTCAGATTATTTGACTCTTTTAGCGCTCTGTTATTCTTTTCCGTCGCCTGTTAAAGGGCAGCGCCTGTTTCTGTTTTACAAATCTACTCCTCCTTTTTCTTAGAGGAAATAAGCCTTGTGCCAACAGCAGTGCACCGAGTTAATCTGTTCTAGGCATAAGTTGGGGTCTGTGTTGCTTAGTTATCATCCAGCTTATTATCGGTTAGGACTTGGGTTTTACTTGGTCCCACTTTATGTTTATGTTATTGAAGTTGAATTTGGTGAATGCTCCCTCGTGACAATCTCATTATGTGGTCAGGGGCTCCGATGCATAATGACGAACTCAATTATGTTGTGATCTGAGTATATTGTTTTTGATATGGATGATATTTCTTATCAGATCATCATTGTTAGTGAAGATGGGTCTAGTGTATTCTCCAGTTAGTAGGTTCTATTATTTGCTTGGTTTAATTGAAATTTTGTGCAGAGATTAAAAGCTCCGTGAGTGTGAGTTTTCATCAGAGCTGCTCTGTGTTATTACTGCAACAATATTATTGCTTATTCCTCCATTTTAGGATGCCTTAATGTTGATAATACCCAGGAGCAAGATGTTGCGTGCAGGAGCTGGAAAGGTTTTCCAGTCAGTGGTCAATTTTTTAACAGCTGTTCCTGGGAATTGCTGGGTTGTTGCGATCAGAGGCTTGTAGGACTATCTTCAATGATAGGTTTTGTGTTCTCGACCCTTTACTGCTAAAACTTCCACTACATCATTGTGGCATTTAGCAGTTCTGTTGCAAACATGTGACTCTGCATGTACAGGCCACTACCCCCCCCCCCTTTTGCCTGTTCACTTGTTACATCTGTAATAGGTTGTAAACCTGGGATCCATATTTCGTTGTCGAGTGTTCCCTTTATGTGGGTATCAGTGAAAGCAGCGGAACATTGCCTTTGCTTGCAAGCAGTCCACGGAATGAAAGTATTTTGTGTTTGTTGCTGGCTTTAGACCCTTATATTTGCAAAGAAGAATGTTATCGGATGGTGGTATTGTTGGTACTGGTGTGGGTGGATTTTTTTTCGGCATTAGGGTAATCTGTATATGTTGGTTTGGAGTGGAGGCATCGAATGTGGTTCCAACTCCAGGACATGTCTGGATTTGGTGTTACGCCCCCCCACATTTTCTGCCATTTCCTGCCAGTTTTGTTTTTCCTTTCCTGGGCACTAAAACCTCTCCCTTCTTGAGTGGCTGTGTACCCAGGTTTTCCCATGGCTGGTTGTTTTGTAACGTTTTTGTCCCTATAGATGGTATGCTGGCAATTTAAGTTTTACCACAGTTCTTTCTGTACTGAAGAGGGTACACAGTTCAGGGTGATAAAGTCTTACAAGCGAAGGGAGCGTTTGCATTTTCCTGTTGTCATATGGGCCATGGCATTTCCTAGGAGTGGTCATGTTGCACGTCCATCTTTTTTCCAGTTTCCATGCCAGCAGATACCGAGTGCATAGTTATGTGCACAGCTTGGTTCCTGTTTGCTTGCGGTTTCTGTGGACTGTATTTCCCCTGTTTGGTGCATGTTTTCCCTGTCTTACTTCTATCCTCCCTAGCACCAACAATGGAGCTCCCCAAGTTGTTATTTTTGGAATAAATAATCTCACTATTGTAGTGGAGTCCTCTTGTTTGCTATTCCTGCGCTTAAATTTATTTTTTTTTTCTAGTTTGCAATATTGTTTTATCTATTTTTGACTACACTTGTTTCCCTACTATGGTCCTGTCCCCTATGATGGTCATTTTATTTGTATTTCTTCCTGCGTATAATTCCCGTATACTGGACAAATCTCAGTTACCATTACTGTCTCCCAGGACAGCTTCTCCAGCTTCCCATTACATGTCTACCAGGACAGCATCTCAGCTTCACCATTACTGTCTCCAGGACAGCACCTCCAGCTTCACCATTTAATGTCTACCAGGACAGCACCTCCAGCTTTCCCCATTACTGTCTCCCAGGAACAGCACTATCAGCACCCCATTTACTGACTACCTGGACATCATCTCCAGCCTTACAGTTTCTGACTACATCGGCCAGTATCAGGGCCCAGTACATTCATGCCCGGACTTTTTATGTTCACATCATGTTGTTGAAAGGCTAAAGGTTTTCTATGGAAGCTGCTTTGATGTTGACCTCTTTTAATACCCTTGTGATTTTAGTCCACAGATTTATCTCATTTGGGCATACCCAAAAACACTTCCCTGTTTTAATACTGCTTGTAGCTAGTTCTTGGATATCTGCACAAGGGGCGTGACACCAATTTCCCACAGAAATGACAATTTATGCATGTGGAACCCGTTTGTTTCACTGACCACGACTACACACAGCTTCATAATGTTTTGAATGGTTGATTTACTGCAATTCTACTAGCAACCTCTTGAATATTCTATTATTATTCTATTATTGCTGCACTCTAACAGCACCTTTCAAGGCAGGTGAAATTGCCGACCTAGAAAATGTACAGAGAACTTTACGGCGCGCAAAACGGAGTAAAACACCTCAATTACTGGGGCGCTTGAGGTTTCAAACCTGTATTCCTGGAACGCGGGGAGGGAGAGAAAATGATTAATACCCCGGGGAAAATCCTAGAGGGATATACCGAACTTGCACACAAAAAATCCTCACTACGAAAGAAAAAGACTTGGCAGACGATGCACCATCCCCCCAAGAAAAGCAGGGGTGTCACTGCACTTTAAGAGCCCATAAAATAAGTTCAGGGCCCCGGGACTGTTCAACTGCCCCCCAGCACACAAAGGGGGTTCCCAAAACAACCCCTGGCAGTCTTCAAGCGGGACTGGACAAGCACCTAAAGTCATTTCCGATCAGCCGGGGCTGTGGCTCGATTTGGGTTTGCTGAGCCGCCAACACCCTGGTTGATCAGGCGCTGATCCACCAGGGGGCCTGGCACAGACCGGGCCGGGGGGGCTTTGACCCCCGAAACTCTCTCCCAGGAAACTCCGCTAGGTGGTGCAAAACGAAACCGTTTGAAACCAGCCCAGGGTTCGGACCACCCCAAGGGTTGGGGCCCAGTCAAGGTTCGGACCAGCAAGGGGGTTCGGACCAGTCTATTTGATCTGATCAGTGGGTCATTTTTAAACCATACTGGTCGGTGATTGAGCTAACACATGAAAAGGGTCTACGGAAATTATCTACCCCAGTTTAATATTGATTTGATTGATACAAAAGTAAACTTTCTGTTGAAACCCGGGGGCTGCTGGGACTCCCACAATGATAACGGTCAGCCCCACCCCTTTTTTTCAATCCTGTACTAGCTTCTCTATTTTTTTTTTTTGTCTCCACCACAATAAATGCTATATTATCACATAGTTGACTGGTGCCCAAAAATTTGGGGGAAGGGCCTTTTTTCTGTAGTAAAAAATAATTGCTTCTCGTTTGTATATTCGACCGTGGTTTAACTACAGTTTTATGAAATTCACAGTAACGTCGGTATTTCAAGAAAAAAAACGAATGAAAGTCACTCCCCTCCATAAGTACCTTATAATACTGTTGTTGCTACTACAACATGTATCGCTATTCACTGGTATCACTGATTATAGCGAGTACCAGCAGGCCCGAAATTATTTAAAAAAAGCTGACCTGTGGGAAGTTTTTGGCGACTTCTGGCACCTCCCCTAAGGCTTATCATTCATTACAAATTTACCCCTTTTTTAAAAGACACTTTAGCCCTTTACATCAATATACTGGGAGCCCTGTAGTATACACTATACCTATGTATACCAATGCTTTCAGGGAGACTTTCTTTCCTCTGACACAAAGTTCAATTATTATTATTTTTTTCAAACGGGACACAGGCCTATGATTCCCCTCTGGCAGTAAACTCTGCTAGGTAGTGCACACTAATTCTCCTTTTTTGACTCAGTATATAATGTTTTTCCGCCCAAGATTGGTTCCAGGCGCTAGAGGGATATATCGTATGGGTATTGATGACACAAATTAAAGTTCTAGCACGTAAGAGCGACCGTGAAAACACCAGAAAACCGGGAGCACAACGAGGCACGCTGACACTGGCACGCTGACACTAACTGGTGCAAATATTGATTGTTGAGTCACACACACCACACACACACACACACACACACACACACACACACACACACACACACACACACACACACACACACACCACACACTTTAGTTTAATATCTTTATGCACCCCATACCCATCCTGTGGGCGGTAGTCAAAAGATTACAAAGGTACATAATGGGTCCAGTGACTGGACCCCAAAGTTATGATAGCTGAACTAGTTACAAAGGTAATGAACTCCAGGTAGATCTGGTCACTAATCATGGCAAGTTACAGAGGTAATGAATCAGCTTCACTCCTATACATGGTTACAGTCATGAACAAATTACAAATAATGAACCACTGATACGTCCACACCTGGTCACAATTGTAATGAGTTATAAATACAAATATTAAGTGGATCATACACCCACACTAGCGAGCGCGCACATACACACACGAGGGCGCACGCACGGACATGTGCACACGAGCGTACAAATATATGCATACACACAAGGACGCACACCCACCCCACACACACCCACACACACCAACACCCACACACACACACCCTCACACACACCCACACACACACCCTCACACACACCCACACACACACACCCACACACACACACACACACACCCACACATGCACACACACACCCACACACGCACACACACACCCACACACGCACACACACACACACACACGCACACACACACACACCCTCACACACACCGCACACACACCCTCACACACACCCACACACACGCATGCACACACACACACACACACCCACACACACACACCCACACACACACACACCCAAAACCACACACACACACCCTCACACACACCCACACACACACCCTCACACACACCCACACACACACACCCACACACACACACCCACACACACACACACACACACCCACACACCCACACACGCACACACACACCCACACACGCACACACACACACACGGGGCCAGGAGCTGAGTCTCGACCCCTGCAACCACAATTAGGTGAGTACACACACACACACGCACACACACACACACACCCTCACACACACCCGCACACACACCCTCACACACACCCACACACACGCACGCACACACACACACACACACACACACACACACACACACACACACACACACACACACACACACACACACACCCTCACACACACCCACACACACACACACACACACACACACACACACACACACACACACACACATGCACACATGCACACATGTGGTAATGCTTTATTTACAGCTAGCAAAGTCAGGGTATTTCTCCAGAATGGTCTGCAATATACCACTGTGGATAAAATACTTAGCCATTTCTTGAACACTTCTGAGTGAGTTGTTTCTAAATTCATTAATTTTATCACACTCCAGTACATAATGACGCAATGTGTGACAATAGTCCATCTGGCAAAGTTTACATTTCGTTTGGTCTACATCTGGTGGTGGTGATTTAACCTGCCAAAGATACTTGTAACCCAGCCGGAGCCGGGCAGTTAGTGACATCCAAGAGTCTGCTTATCTTGTTGGATGCACCATAGACATGTGGCTCCTCCTGCATGAATGGAATGATGATAGACGGACTGACTTGTGTCAATCTCCCTAAGTCTTAAGTCAATAAAGTTCATTTGAAGTTCTTTTCGTATTATTGTTCTCAAACTGCTAAATGACAACCCAAGATTGTAATCTACCCCCTCTTTGAAAGCATACAGCTTAGCCAATTTATCAGTTCTATCATGCATCTGAAGACCAATGTGAGATGGAATCCACAGCATGTGCACTCTGACTCCACTGTCCACAATCTTACCATATCTATGTCTGGCTTCTGACAAAAGCATGCCACAATTTATACTTAATGAGTTGAGAGCATTTATGGATGACAGAGAATCAGTTACAATTAAAGTGTCAACCTTAGATACACAGTTAGGCCTGAGTGGTTGAGGGGAGAGGACGTGTGTGTGTTGAGGGAAGTCCTAGGCCTTCTATATCAGAACTGCTTATCTCACCCGACTGATAACTCATCATGCAACAAATATCGTTGGAGCGCAGCTGAATTGCTGCTGGAACTCTTATGTGTGAACTGTGACTAGTGATATACCTAGTGAAACACAAATATCTTGATTTGACTTCACTCCACCTCGCCTCTCTCCCCTCCTTCCTCGATTTCCAACTCAGCCATTCGCCTCTATTTACTTATGGTCTAGAGGCGGTTTTTGCCAGACCACATAAATGCTTGAGTGCCCGTGTCAGTCCTCTGTGCCGCACTCACTCAC
>NW_026507241.1:0-17851 GCF_026875155.1 Cherax quadricarinatus
TTACGAGTAAGTGAGAGACAGGTTAAAGTACTGCAGAGTTTTTGTACGTTGAGCCCATTCGTGCCAGACATGTCAAAACTTTTTCAACATCTATTGCAACCAGGGCTGTCCTGTTTCTTTGTTTTGTGTTTCAGTGGATGTAGTTGATAATGAGATGTTAATGGCATCCTGTGTGGATCTGTGTGTTCTTTGAAGCCAACTGGCCATCAGAAAGTAAGAGAGCTGTGTTTCCAGAATCTGCGAAGAGCCGATGATTGATGAGTTTTTCAAAGAGTTTTCCTAAAGTTTTGAGAGGCTGATAGGGCGATAGTTTTCTAGGATCAGATGTTATCTTTTACTGGTTTAGGAAGGGAGGAAAGCAGTATCAGCTTGAAGAGGGAAGGGAAGTATCCCGAGGCCAGGGAGGCATTTAGGGGTTAGTGTAGGCAGTGATGAAAGAGTCAGGAAGTGTTTTTAGGTAATATGGTTTAGGGCCAGAGGCCCCAGGAGCCTGAGGAAGGTGTCTGAGGAGAGTTTTAATGTCTGTGTTGGTGAAAGGATTTCAGTTCTTGGAGGAGGTAAGAGAGTCCCAGATTGATGGGCTATCTGGTGTAGTTGTCTTGTGTGTAGTGTGTGGTGCAGTGTTCCAGTGTTCTATGGTCTGAATTTTAGGGTGAAGTGGGTGAGGTGGAAATGTTCCTCCCAATAGGTGTTTGAAGATGTTAGTGGCAGCCTGGTGGGTCTGAGATGTGTGTGTTTTGTTGTGGGAGATGTGGTTTGAATTTGTTGGTGGGAGTTGTGCCCTCTGAGTTTTTTAACTTTATGATGGCTTACCCAGTGGCCGCTTATAAAGCCCAACAACAACACAACACCTCTCGTAGACATATGTAAATGACTTATTTATTCTTCCAAGAGTATATTCCCATTTTCTCTGTTATTAATATGATTTATTATGCCATATTAGTTGAATTGGTGATAAGATAAATAGCCGTAGAGTTGATATTTATGTCATATTCTCACAACAATAAACTTGTTGCATCCCTCGCCCTCACACAATCTCTCCATTAAGAACATAATAAAGGAGGAACACTGGCAGTAGCCTGCTGGCCCATACAAAGGCCCGGTCCTTCACAAATCCCACCACTAACAGAACAAATTGCTACCCAAGCAATAGTTCAGGTGCAAGTCACGACTCAAATCCACCCACCCCTCCACAACTCATTGTATTTATCCAACATAACATTTGAAACTAACCCCAATGTTTTTAACTTCCGATCACCCTACTAGGCAGAACCGTTCCACTCAACAACTACCACTAATTACCAATGTTCATTATACGTTATATTGTAGTGCTTTACATTTATTTGGCATTTTTTTCTTCATGTAAACTATATTTATGCTAGGGAAGTGACCCCTGAAGCGACCTAGAGTCCTTATGAGTGAGGATTCCCCTTCCAAACAATTAACCTCTCCCCCTTCCTCTTCCCTTCCTCCCTGTCCATCCATTCATCAACAACAGCCTTCAATAAAGGTAACTTGTCATGTTTAAATATTCATTCTTTTTGTGCATGTAAATCTATGTTTAGGTAAAAAAAAAAATTGATGTTGATACTTCTGGTGTCGGAACGAATTAAATGGAATTACATTATTTCTTATGGGGAAAATTGATTCAAAAATCATCTAGTTCGATAACAGTCCCACTTTCCAGAACGGATTAAACCTTTGAGGGTCGACTGGCCCTCCTGAGGACTCGTTCTCAGGGTCGGCCAAATTTTAACCCATTCCAAGGGTCCCAAGCCCATACTGGAAGTCCGCACCATGTCCCCTAGATATTTTCAAAAAAAAAATTGTTTATTTTTTCTTATGAAATCGTAGAGGAATTAACTTTTTGTGAAGGTCATAAAAACAAAAAGTACGGAAATTTGGTGGAAAATTGACGAAATATGCTCTCCAGCGAATGTTTTGATGTGTCAGCGATATTTACAATCGCGATTTTTTGCCAGACGTTGAACACATCCCATTTAAGCCAATTACATTATTCCAATCACCAAATCTAGCTATTTCACTAGTAACTTCTATTTCTATCGGATTGAGCACAAGAAATCGCCAGTCACCTGAGTTTCAAACTACAAAATTAAAGTGATCGAAATTGGGTTTAATTTGGGCCAATTTCACACAAAGTTCAAAATATACCAATTTCAAAACAGGTCCAGAATAAACAATGTAGGCATTCCTGGCACTAAACCTAACATAACCTTCTGTTCATTAAGCATGTGTTTGAGGCTTTACAAAGTAAATTCCATTTTGTTTTTTTATTCACATAATGAATTTTGCATTCACACCAATAAATAGAAGATTTACTGCTATGCAAAACTGTAATAATTGATAAATAACATCGTCCCATATTTGTGAATGTATATTAGACCCACCAGCTGACGTGTATTAGACGTGTGAGGTCGTTTTGTTTACTCTTGAATATATCGGCAAAAATTTAACATTTCCCCTACTTTGAGCTCAGTTTCAAGCCATTCCAGTGCTAAAACCAATCAAAATCATCTCTATTTCTGTAATAGGTCTACCATTCTATCAAATGAGACCAAGAAATCGTCAAATACAACGATAAAAAACATACAGAAAACACTGCAAAAGTTGCTGTTTAATTCGAAAAATCAATGATTTCAGTTTATTATTTCTCACCATTATACACAGGTGTCCGCAGGATCTGTGTTTATGTGTGCACACATACCACATAGATGTATTCTCTCATATCAGGCCCAAATGTAAACGCACTCACAGTTTAATCAGAGTGAGCTGAGCTCATTGCGTAGATCTACTACGTTTGGACACTCACCATAAAGCCGTAGAACTACGGGACGGGACCCAGAAAGGGATAAAAACAAAAAAAAAAAAAAATTCATATGAAATACATAGGGGGGGGAGAATCTTTTCCCAGTCATAATGACTGAAAAGTATGAAATTTGATGGAAAACTTACGAATTATGCTCTCGTGAAGTTAGCGGTCTTCGGCGAATGTTTATGCATCAGCAAGTTTTTGCCCACTTTGAGCCCCAATTATCCGGCCAATTCCCACTGGTACATAGTTCGACAAAAAAACATGAATCTTATTCGCTAGAATTCCATTTTTTTTCTATCGTAATGAGTGCAAGAAACCACCCATTAACCAATTTCAACTATCCAGTACAGTGGTCAGAATGTAGCAATTTTCCAATTTCACACAAATTTCAAAAGATGTGCCAATTTCCGAATAGGGTCCAGAATTCACAAAGAAACATTCCTGGCACTAAAATGACATTTCCTCTGTTCATTAGTCCTGTCTCAAGGCCCTTCGAACATTCTTTTGCTTTCCACTTTGACTTTTATTCTCACAAAAAATAGAAATTTACTGTTATGAAACTACTGCATTAGTGTAAAAATGATGGTAATAAAATATATATTGGCCCACTTCGAAAGAATATTAGACTCCACCATTTGACGTGTAATTTTGACGATTTGCAGATATGTTTACTTTTGACTTTGGTAAAAATTGAACATTTCTTCTGCTACTTTTCTTTAGGCTCAAATTCAAGTACTTTTCATGTGTGGAAACCAGTCAAAATCATCTCAATTTCTGTAATATGTCTCCATTTCTATAAAAAGAGACCAAGAAATACTTTAATACAACAATATTATACCATACGAGAAATAAGTGCAAATTTGCTGTTTGATTCTAAAACATGGTCAAAGTTTTTTTTTTTTCTCATTGTCACTGTGTGTCCTGCAGGGTATTTTTTTTATGCTGTGCACGACTGACCACAAAGACCCATTCTTTCATATTCAGCCTACCAGCTTTCTCCGACTAGATTTGAGGGCGCTATACTTTAGGAGTATACTAGTAACTCAACAACCGCTGGGTCCGTAAGCCGTACTAGTAATGGCCGAAACCCTCCAAATGTTAAGACGATAATTGAGGGACCACGTAACATGGCTTAGTCTGAGGACTTAAAAAAAAAAAGGCAATAATTTTAAAACAACTTGAAATTTTGGAAAAGCGTTCCAAACATAATCAAGAGTCACCGAGCTCACAGAGCATGTAAATGGAGAGACATGCAATGAGCATTTATAGCAAATCCGGAGGGATCCATATAAATGAATTTTGGTCATTAATTTGAAATGTCCATATAAGCGAATCACTGTAAAGCTTAGCACCATAGACTGTACTTAAGAAAAAAGGATTATTTTATTACATGGAAGTTTATTTATTTATTCAATGACAGTGTTATTTATTTACTTAATTATTTATCATATACTCCAACTTACAATGGGTACAGCTTGAACTAACCCCACTGTATAGTTGAACACGCCTGTATCTCTCGTTCACAGATAACATCAGAAGATACCTCTAGATGAGCACCATGCATATCCATTACTGTTCTTGCACGTCCTCATTTATGTTGGTTCCTTTGCTACATCCCCCTTCTCCCAACATAAACAAAATTAAATACTTGATATTGGGTGAAAGGTTTTTGATCCATGGAACTGGAGTTACTCACCCTCTCCTCAGATTAAACATCTGAAGGTGCCTATATACCCTTACATAATTATCACTTCAGGCAAGTTAAACCATAAATAAAATGATAATAATATAATAATTAGTAGACAATAATAATAATAATAAATTAATAATAAATGCTTTATGAATACATGAAAAAATAAGATAATTCTAAAGATTTACTCACCGTTTTGCTAATATGACAACCGTCCTCTCCTGGAAAAATGTAACTCAGAGAGTTTGATGCTCTTAGAAGTTTGCTCAGAGCAATCAGAAGTGTAGACCCTCACTACTGAAGAGCACTCAAGTATTTCCAAGACCCATGCTGGCTTCACCTAGCAGAATAAAAGACATTACAGTGAAACCACGTGATTTCAGCCCGCCATGAGTATCGCCGCTTCGATTTTCGACCTGCTTTTTTTTTTACTAAATTTGTCCCAAGTCCAAGTTTAGGTTGTTGTCCTGTGTTGATGGCTGGCGTACCAGACCTGTCCACTCTGCCCACAACCTGTGCCTCCCCGCTCAGGCATCATGAGCTGGCTTGGCTGCGTAACTGGCTGGCAGCTAACAGTACAGGCGTATCTGGCTGCTGGCTAACTGGGCCTGGCTAACTGGCTGGCTAACAGCTGGCTTGGCTGCTGGCTCACGGCTGGCTGCTGGCTAACTGGCTGGCTGGCTGCAACTGGCTGCTTGCTGGCTAACTGCTGCTGGGCTGGCTGGGGTGAGTGGTGAGTGTGGTGTGTGTGTGGTGTGTGTGGTGTGTGTGTGTGTGTGTGTACACAGCCTGTCTGAGTCTCTGTCGTCTCCTGTCTCTCTCTCTCTCTCATCCTCAGTACCACATAATACAGTTACAGTGCATCATAGTGTAAATTATCTTAGGATAACCCAAAAAAATCCAACTGGCAAATAAAAGTATCAGACTCAGATGTGGACTACTGCATTGAGTGTAAAAACGTATTGGTTCACTAGTGGCTCTCGTCTGAGACAGAGAGAGAAAGTGGGAAGAGATAGCTTTCTAAGAAAGCGAGACATAAATGAAGCACTAGAATTCAGCCCAGAGTCACTGACGTGTATAGTAATGCAAAATCTTGAAACGATCATCAGGAAGAGAGTGGTGGAGCACCTGGAAGCGGAACAAGATATAAACACATAACCACACGGATCTCACGGAAGGCAAATCCTGTGTATGCACACTTTACTAGAGTTTTATGACAAGGTAACCTGAAGTAAGACATAGAGGATTGGTGGGTTGATTGCAATTTCCTTGGACTTGCAAGAAAGCCCTATGACACAGTTACCTCAAGGGGGGGGGGGGTAGGGAGCAAGAGATTAGTACAGAAGAGCTAGAGAACAGGCCGTAAAACAGGAAGGGCACCTGCATGATCAGAGAATACGCTAACAGGGAGGCAACAGTGAGTCTGGTCCGTGATGAGGTATCACAGTCGGCGCCATGGTGACAAGCGGGGGGTCCCACAGGGGTCAGTCCTGGACCATCTGTTTTCTGGTGTATGTGATGCATGACAGAAGGGATAGCTCAGAAGTGTCCCGTGTTTTGTAGATGATGTGAAGTTAATGAGGAAATTAAATCAACGCGGACGAGACAGGTCTACAAAGAGACCTGGCAGGCTGGGATGCGTGGTCCAAAACTGGCTCCTAGAATTTAACCCCCGCCAAATCAAAGTCATGAAGATCGGGGAGGGCAAAGAAGACCGCAGACAAGTATAGGCTAGGAGGCAAAGCTGCAAACCCTCCCCCTCGAGAAAAGACCTGGAGCGAGCATAATAACCAATTACATCGCCAGAAAGTACACATTAAACAAATATGCTGCGGCATATGCGCTTGGCAACCTGAAGAATAGCGTTCCGTACCTCTGTAAGGAATAGTTCAAGACTTTAATCACTGTTACATCAGCACCCTACTGGAGTACGCAGCACCAGTTTTGGAACCCACACCTGGTCAATACACGTCAAGAAATAGAGAAAGTGCAAAGGTTTGCAACAAGGCTAGTTCCAGAGCTAAGGGGAATGTCCTATGAAGAAAGGTTAAGGGAAATTGGTCTTACGACACCTGAAGGTACAGAGGTTGGTCAGGGGAGACATGTAACGACATCCAAAAAACTGCGGGAATAGACAAGTGGACCGATACAGATGTTTCCAAGATGGGACACGAAACAAGGCATCACAATTTGAAGCTGAAGACTCAGACGAGTCAAAGAGATGATTAGAAGTATTTTCTTCCAGTCATAGAGGTAGTTAGGAAGTGGAATAGTCTGGCAAGCGATGTAGTGAGGCAGAACTATACAAAGTTTTAAGATGAGGTATGATAAAGCTCATGGAGCAGGAGAGGAGGTACCTAGTATCGGTAGGGTGTCAATCAGTCTCTGAGAGGGAATACTGATTCCTACAGACTGATCTCCAACGTAGTCATCTGAGAGTGAAAACTGGTTCCTGACATACTGACCATCTGTTGTGTCAGTTCATCCTTCTGCAAGTGAATACTGTTCCTGACATGCTGGCCTCTTCCACTTTTAAAACCCTTTCAGGGTCCCCAGGCCCAGCCTTCTCAGAGACACTTGTTCGTCAGGTCCCCAAATTTAAAAAAATAAAAAAAAAAAATTTCCTTATAACAAGATAGAGAAAATCTTTTCCCATCGATAATCTGACACCAAAAGTAGAAATTTGATGGAAACTTACGAAATTATGCTCTCCTCGCGAAAGTTACAGTCTCGACGAAGTTTACACAATCGGCGATTTTTTTGCCCACTTTGAGCCTCTATTTTCGCCAATTCCAGGGACTAGTCGACAAAAATTCATAACTAATTCGCTAGAACTCCAATTTTTTCTATCGAATGAGTACAAGAAACCGACCCATTTACCATTGTCAACCTATACCAATTAAAAGTGGTCAGAATTTAGCAATTTTGCCAATTTTCACAACAAATTTCAAAAAGATGCCAAATTCCGAATAGGGTCCAGAATAAACAAGAAACACATTCCTGGCACTAAAATAACAAGTACTCTGTTCGTTTAGTCACATCCCCTGGCCCCCTTATATTTCTTTGGCTTTCCACTTTGAATTTTTTAATTCTTTACAAAAAAAAAAAAAAAAGATTTTACTGTTATGCAGACACTGCATTAGTGTAGAAATTGTATAAATTAATATCAGCACACTATGTGAAAGAATATTAGCTCACCAGTTGGTGTGTATTGGACGCTTGGCCTGATTTGTTTTAACTCTTGAACTTTGTAAAAATCGAAATGAGTCTGCTACTTTGCGCTCAATTTTCCAAGTACTTTTCACTGTAAAACCAGCCCCAAATCATCTCAATTTATGTAGATATGTCTTTCCATTCTATACAATGAGACCAGAAAACTCGAATACTACAAACCAACGAAAATACGTGCAAAGTCGCTGTTTAATCCAAAAAATACGGTCCAAAGTTTTTTTTTTCTCTGGTTTACGAACTGTGTGGTGCAGGATTTTTTTTTATAACACGCACAACGACCACATAGACCCATTCTTTCATATGTAGCCTACCAGCTTTCTACACTAGATTTTGAGGGCGTTAAGAATGTAAGGCGTACTATACGTTTAAAAAAACCCTTGGCGTAAGCAGTACTAAACGGCCTAAAAAAACCCCCAAAGGGTTAAAATTGTTCAGTGTCAAATTTATACAAAAAATGTTTTTCTAGATTAAAAGGACATTTTTCTGGTGGTACTAAAATAGGGATCCTATCAGTTTGAAGTTGAAAGTCCAATGATCATTCCAATAGCAAGCATTGGCAACTGCCATGCACTCCCTACATTTATTTTTTTGTACTTCTTGAGTTTTTTCTAATTTTCTTTACATTTTCCACTACGTATTGTGATCGTTATTGTGCACAATGTAACGTATATTGACCCAATGTATGCAACTACAAATACCCGCACAAATAGTTATCAGTACACAGTAGTCTAAGCTTGTATATACACACAGCCATGTAAATGCCACACAGAAAACAAATGTCTCATATTACTACTACTTTTTAATAGTTTCATGCCATAATACAAGCATGGTCCATGTCTAAACAGTTATGCAGTCTGTGGAATTCCTTGAAACCAGCATTAACAAGGAGTTAACACTCCCTCAGACTCCTAAATTGCACATTTCTACACTATGCTGGGTGCCTTATTGTGTGTGGCACAGACATAAAATTCGTCTGATCCCCATTATCTTCTTGACTGTACAGAAGTGTTAAGATAACATAAATTTTATTTTTTAAATTTTTGCAAACCAAGAGCAAGTTTGAGAGCAGGGTTGCACCCTGAAAGGGTTAATAACTATGTCCAGAACTACATGGGGAAATGGAAAAGAATCTTTCATCTATAAGCCATGCGTGTCAAAAGGCAACTAAAATTTCATGAGCAAAGGGCTGGTAACACCCTTTCTGTATAAATTACTAATGAAAATAAAAGAAAACTATTTAATATTTTCTTCTTTTTTTTTGTCGAGTACCCTGACTTGATCGGGAGGTGGCCATCAGAATGAAAAAAAAATACTTTCAGAAGTTGCATTATAACTTCTCACCTTCATATAGATAACAGTAATTCGTACCCTAATAACCAGTCTGCTAACAATATATGTTCAAGATCACCTACCCCCAGGAAACAATAAAACAAGAGGTAATGAACTTAAGCGAAACTCTGAAGACTATGGAGCCTTTCATTTTATGGCATGGACATGTACTGGATATGCCTAGTCCATGGGGTGATGGCTATGGGTCATTAAGAGTTTTAGCATCTATTAAACCTTTGAGGGATCACAGGCCCTCTTCAGAGACTTGTTCTCTGGTCGCCCAAATTTCAAAAAAAAAAAAAAATTATTTTTTCTTATGAAACGATTTTTTTTTTATCTAAACAATACAGAAAAACAAAAAAATTTTAACCATCCAATACTTACCGAGATATGGAGGAGTGAAGTTGACAGAAAAATGCCCTGGTATTGTATTTTTAGGTATTATTTTCTATAATTTATTAATTTTTTTTTTCCAAGTTACTTTTATGGCCTGTGAAACCAATATTAGCACATATTATAAGTTTTATTCTCTTGATTTACTACACAATAACTCCAGAAAACACTGATGTCCTTGTTTTTTTTTTTTTTTTTTCAACAAACCGCTGTATCCCCGAGGCAGGGGTTGGCCAAAAAGGAAAAACAAAAGTTTCCTCCCTTTTACATTAGAATATATACCGGAGAAGGGTTTAACTAGCCTTGCTCCCGGCATTTTAGGTCGCCTCTTACAACACGCATGGCTTACAGAGGAAGAATTCTGTTTCCACTTCCCCTGGAGGTAAGAGGAAATAAACAAGAACAAGAACTAGAAAGAAAATAGAAAGAAAACCCAGAGGTGTGTGTATCTATAACGCTGTACATGTATGTGTAGTGGTGACCTAAAATGCCCAGTAGAAAGTAGCAAGACATACCTGAAATCTTGCATGTTATGAGACAGACAAAAGACAACCAGCATTCCTACCATCATGTAAAACAATTTAACAGGCTATCGTTGTACACTCACTCGCAGACGGTAGTACCTCCCTGGCAGTTGCTGTTTACCAACCTACTACCCTAGGTGTTGTCCTTAAATTGTTTATACAGATGGACCCCCCCGCTATTCGATATTAATCTGTTCCTTAGAGCCTCACTGAAACCGAAAAATTCAAAAGCGAATCACATTTCCCCATAAGAAATTAAATATTGGAAATCAAATAATTATCCGTGCAAGACACCCAAAAGTATGAAAAAAAAAAACTTTTACCACATGAAATATTAAGTTTTTATGCAATAGAAATAATTACAGTAATCAACAATAACAATAGAATTAATAACAATAGAATAATTGACCCTTACCTTTAATGAATATCTGGTGTGATTGATGGGATGGGAGAGAGGGGAGAGGTGTCGAAGTTGTTACTGTTTTAGAAGGGAATCCCCAACCATCTAGGACATAAGGTAGCAAGTCCTTTTCCGGGTTACTTCCGCTTCCTTCTTTTAATGCCCATAGGACCAGCTTGAGAGTCCACTGGACCTCTGTCCGGCACAACAAATCTGTCCATAGAAATCTCTGTACCCTCCCAATTCCTTTCAAGATTTGTCTAAAATGGGCCACACATTTCATTGAAATAGTCACCCAGACACGGCTTGCAATAGCTGTGTGGGGTGATTTTCATCAATAAAGGTTTTGCAGTTTCAACCAACTATGCACACATTTTCCTTAATTTATGAAGTAGGCACAATGATTCCACGACTGGCATAGCTTATCAGGGTTAGCCCCAACCCTCAAAATCGTTCCTTAATTTCATACTAAATTCTCACCCTTTTACCACAGGGTGGCACTAGAAGCTTTCTTTCTGGGGCCCATGGGACTTAATTTGCAGAAACAAGCACCAAAACAGTGATAATATGTATGAACCAAAAGTGCCTTTAGATGCGCGCACTACAGCCTGGCTTTGTAAACACTGGCACACATGGGGCAGTTCAGGCCACACGTGGACTCGTCTCTAACGAATCCATCGAATACCAGGGTTTTGATCGGATACCGAGGGCGAAATTTTTGCGTTAAAAGGCATCGTACACCGGATTTATCAATACCTGCCATGTCGAATAACAAGGGTCCACTGTAATTGTTGTATTCCACACACAAAACGATATAAAATGTTGTTTATTGCTTATTTTTCTATATTTTATATACACAAATACAGACACAGGGAATTTTCTAGAAAAGTTCTGCAGCCTGTGGAAGTCTTGAACATGGTGTCATGCACAGTGGTGTTATACACTCCTCACACATAAAACGGAGTGTCTCTTCGTTGGTGTGGGCGTTTTTTGTATGTGCAACAGACGTAACACCTCTTCAGAGCCTTTCCTTGAAAGCATAGCAGCAGTTTTTACTAGAGTGATCACCATGCTTCATACGAGAAGGTAGGTTGTTGAAAAATAAATTAGTGGGAGATCTATTGCAGGTGTTGTTCCTTGGTACTTTGAATACTATTGTCCTGATGACAGACAAACAGAAAATTCGCCATAAAGGGGGATCGTTGTTTCTGTCCTCATTCTTATACATATTATAAGGCATTGAGCATGGAAATTCCAGAAGCAGGAAAAAAGAGTTGTATGTACCACTTTATAACTCTTGCGAACACAATCAGCAAACCCAGTCTGCATGTCACAATTTCCACTGAGTCATAAATTGAGGGTGTAATCATCACAGCTGCAGGTTTTTTAGAATGGGTTCATGCTTTCTCTATGCTGCCTGTCATGTCTGCCATTTCATTAGGTGAAACTGATGACAACAGTGTGACACCTCGTTTGTCATGCCACCGAAATTGGGCCCATGATGTCATGGCAGCAAATGACTGCAACCTCACGTCTACGAGTGCCAGCGTCAAACCTGGGCATATGCTTACGATTTGCACGCACTGTGCCAACACTTCTGTCAGGTTCACTCGCAAAAACTCACTGATGAGGGCTTGTGTACCAGTTATCAGTAATATAATAATCTGACCCTTACCAAGGTATGGTTTCTATCATTAGTTCTAACCACATCTACCAAGATCCCAATAACTTCCTGGTATTTTTGCAATGTAATATCTTCCATGTACACAATAATATCCAATACCAGAACCACTGTCAATCACAAAGCACAAACAACTTTTATACAAAGTGTTTTTTCTTCTTGCGTTGGTATGTATGCTTGAAAGAGAGTCTTCCTTTGAAATACAGAAATCAAAGACTCGTCAATTATAAGCTTCCTGCAGGGATAAAAATACATACTGAATTTCTCTTTCAGAATACACAAACACATTCCCTAATCTTATATAACCTTCTTTCTGTCAGACTGGTTTTTGTCTGAGAAGTGAAGCAATCGACAGTAACACAAACTGATTCACATCCCATTATATTCACTGAAACCTGGGTTCAATCAGGCATCTGTTACCATTGTTTTCACTCTGTCTTAACCAGTAGCATAAGCATTATTGGGCAAAGAAAAGATACATCTCAGCCACAGTTGTCTCCTTCCACTGGTTAGATGTGATTTTGGGAAAGTAATGTTTTGCCATGGTGTACTCAAGGATGTTGCTTTTCCTGACAAAATTTCCATCAGGGGGTTTTTGAAGAAAAACGAAACATTCCCCGTTCATGGCATTGTTCCCCAGTTACAACATGGCCGTATTCCACTTTGGTTTCATCAAACTGGGGGGGATTTGGGAAAAAAATTTTTAGTTTTCCCGCCAACCCAGGGGCGGTCGTGGTGGGACGGGCAATGACAGGGGGTTGTGGTTGTGGAGGTTGTGGTTTGGATTGGGTTGTGAGGTTGTGGGTTTTGGAGCCGGGGTGGTGGGGGGGGGATGGTGGCCTTTGTTGTAGACCACTGAGGCACGGCGGGTGGGAGCAGGCCCCCTGCTGGGCCTCACGCTGGCAAACCCCCCCACTACCACCACCCTGCACATTTTCCATCCCCAAATTTCAACCTATCATCGTCATTTTTTTCCCTTTAGTTTTCCCTTTTTACAGCCATGGGAAGTACTCCCAATGTATCCTTTTCCCCTTGGAATAGCATTTCCCTAAAAAGCACTATATCACGTATATACTGAAGCTCACTGGAGAATATTAAAACTTCACATCACTACAGGAACTGTTTCAAGAGTTGTAGTTCAATTCCTGCACTATCAACCAATGCTCCACATCTGAGTCTGGGATTTGGGGAAAAATAGGAGTTTCTCTCTAAATTCTGGTACAACTGAACTGAACAAGAGGGCCCCCCGCCCCCCAGAGGGGGAAGGCTGAGGTTCTCGGGGTTTTCCTCACATTACCGATATTAGGCCTTAGTTTTGGCAAAACCTCAAAAAACCTTGAAACTCACTTCGCGGCCTTCCATCTGTTTAGAATGTCCTGGGGAACAAGGTGCCCCAATCCCCGGGAGTGGGGGGCTTCTTACTCCGGGCTTGTAACAAGGCACTAAAAGCGTTCCAAAATCGCCACGGGTCCCAAGTTTTTTTCTACCACCACACCAACCACACACCCCCCATTCTCCACACCTGGGCCTACCAGCCTTTTCCTGCAGATTGAAGGGCTAGAATTTTTGGTACTATATGTAAAAAACACGGGTGCGTAACCGTACAAAACGGCCAAAAACCCCAAAAGGGAAACCCACATCTGAAGCATCACTATAAATCACTTAAATTTTACCCTTAACCCCCTTTCGGGGTCTAAGCCAAAATCTAAAGGGGTGCCCAGTGCCAAGAAATTTTGAAAAAAAAAAAAAAAAAAAAAAAAAAAAAAATTCTTACAGAATTAAAAGTAATTTTTGTGAAGGAAAAAGAAAAAAAAAAAATTTCGTCAGTACTTACCGAGATACATGCCAAGAAGTTTACCCCAAATACTGGGGGTGGCAACACGACGTTTCCACACACGCACATTACTTTGTTTACCTTTTTTGTATTTTTTTTCTTTTCTTTTCAAATTTTTTTTTCTTTCCCCTACTAACTTTTGGGGGCCTAGAGCCCAATACTGAATAATGTAAATATAAACTCACTGTATTGAACACAATAACTGCACTAAAGTTAACAACCTAAAACCCAAACTAACTTTAATTTTTTAAAATTTCCCACCCAACAGAATACTCCATTCTACTGAATTTACAAAAATGCGCAAACCCTATGACCCGTTTTGTAATACTCACTTGTCTTTATAGTAATCGTTTACATTAATTTTTTCACTGATTTTCATCATTGCTTTGTTAATCTTAAGTTAATTTAAGCCAGCCCTAAAGCATCATAGTTTAAAGGGGTTTGGCATCTGCCTTAACTGAATTTTTTTTTTTTTTTTACCCTGTAAGGGGCTCAAATTAAAAAAAAATAAATAAAAAAAAAAAATAAAAAAATAAAATTTTTTTACCACTGTTGTTTTTTTACAATAAAAAGCACAAATCTTGATAATCTACTAAGTTCTTCATATATTTTAAAATTTACAATCACTGGACATGGTTTTAGAACTCTGGAGTTGTGGAACTCCTTTAAAAAGGCACCCGCACAGAGGACCTTTTCATTCCTCACACAAAACTGAGTGTCTTTCGCTTTGTTTCCGTCGTTTTGTTTGTGCACAGACGATGTATCTCTTCTCAAATTTTTTCTGATAAAGGGAAACTTATTTTGAAAGATCACCTTCCCCCTCAAACGCTTGGGGAATCCTAGGGGTTCGAGGGCCTTTTTGTATAGATTTTTGTTACCCCGGGACTTCATTTTAGTTGTCTGCAACAGAAAAAAAATTCACCATACGGGGTCTGTTGCCAGTCTTCATTTGGTACTATTTTAAACATTGAGCATTGAAAAGTCCTGAATGGGAAAAAAGTTTCAGACGACATAACTTTTACGAAACAAACAACAAAGCCAATCTACATTCACATTTGCAACCAGGCATGTTTTTTTGTAAACAATCATTGTCACTGGTTTTCGAATACGTTCTTATCACTCGATCAACTTTGCCACTGTCTGCATTTCTTAACGGTGAAGGGTTTTGTCAACAATGTGAATCTCATTTGTCATGCCACCGAAATGCCATGATGTCATTGGCAGTAAACACCTTGCACGTCATCACCAAACGAGCACCTGCGTTGAGCCTGGGCATATGTTTACGATTAGAACGCACTGTGCCACACACATCTGTCTTGTTCACTTGGCAAGAAATCACTGAGTAATGGCTTGTGTACCAGTTATCGGTAATAATGATAGCCCCTTACCAATATAAGGTGCCATTTATGCTTCTCACTACATCATATGAGATACCCAATAACATCTTGGTATCTTTCAATGTTTTTACTTCCCTGTATACAACAATATCCAATACCAGTCCACTGTTACAGTCACAGAGTACAAACAGTTTTATACCAAAGCGTTTCCTCTTGCTCTGTAATATACTGCTTGAATGACAGCCTACCTTTGAACAAAATCAAAAGACTCGTCAATTACAAGATTCTGAATGGATAAAAGTACATGCTGAACTTTTGTTTGAGATACATAAAAACATTTCTAATCTTGTATAAACCTGTCACTTCTTCGGCCTGGTTTTGCAAGAAGTGCAACATACGTAACAGTAAAGATAAACCTGTTCACTGGGATATTTCACTGAAGACCGGGGTAGAAATTAGCCAATCTGTGGACCAGTATGCTTTTTTTATATTATGCTTTTAGACATGAGGCATAAGCATTATTGTTTTCAAAAAGCAAATACATTTCTGCAACAGTCATCTCTTTCCACCGGTGTAAATCTTGATTGTGGCGATATGATAGTATTTGCCATTGGTGGTACTCAAAATACTTATTACTTTCCCTGACAATAGTTTCCATCAATGGCTGGTCAAAGAATAGTTCAAAGAATTCCAGTTCATTGCAGTGTTTCCAAGGGGACAAGTTGGTAGAATTCCACTTTCAAATGTCATCAAACTGGTGGGGCTTAGGAACAAAATTGGGGTTTTCTTTCCAATCCCAGATACGGTTTGCTGGTGAATACTGGACATCATAGGCTGGTTGTGCGGGTAGTAGTGTTTTGTGGTGGGCTGGTGGCTGACGCTCCACTTGTCCTTAAAACTGCGGAGTCAGCAGCGTGGGGTCCCCCCGGGGGCTGGGATCACGCAGGCTGTGCACTACCATCACCACTACCACCATCTACTGACCTGTGGTCTACCATCCCAAAATTGAAAGCCACATCATCCTCATACACTACTATACCTGGGAGGCCAAGGGGATGTATCCGGGTTGCTCGGGATGTCTCCCCCCCCTGTGCAGGGATAGGGACACTACCCGAGCGCATGCAGGGGCGTACATACCGACGCTTCACGGGTTTGTTCCTCACTACACTACC
Organism: Cherax quadricarinatus; assembly: GCF_026875155.1. NCBI lineage: Eukaryota > Metazoa > Arthropoda > Malacostraca > Decapoda > Parastacidae > Cherax > Cherax quadricarinatus. The sequence goes on from NW_026507241.1 coordinate 16,425, forward strand.
GAATGACGTAAAGAGAAATAAAATACAATCCCTTCACACATCATCATTCTGAATCAAAGGCCTCCCCCAGCAAAAAATATAGTTTCCCCCCGTTTTGAGGTACAACCGACCGGGACGACGAGTGCCTACACCAAGGTAAAAGGTTGAGGCGTACTATTATCGATACCTGGTCTTTCCCTTTTGGGCCACAACTGATCAAACCAAAAAAATCGTTTTCATTTCCACTTCCATCACCAGAACATCAGATAGGAACAGTAGAGTCCCAATTTTCCTTGGAAGAGAGCGCCTGCTATGGGGCGGGTGAAAAAGGGTAACGACCGGCGTTCCCACAATGCTTGCGGTGCCTAATTTTTAGTTTATGGCGCAAAACCCACCACGCGACCCATTCTCCCCCCATGTAGGCCTATGACGTTTTCGCAAATTTGAGGGTGCTAAAATTTTTGGCAAGATCTAGGGTTTTGGACACCAACGGAAGCGTAGATCACAACAGACCCGAAAGGGTTTTAAACTGTCCAACTAGATCTACGTCCAAATGGGGGCTCCGAACACAGACTACCTTTTTTTTGCTGTTTTCAAATGGGGAAAATCAAGGTCGGAGTGCAACGCACGTGAACATAACTTGTTTGGACATTTTAAGGATTAAAGCCATAGAATTCATCTTGGGTCCACTATTTCCATTGTTAAGCTCAAAGGGAATAATACCATTGAATTCTCTGGACTGAGACCCCTGCATCTGAACAGCATGGAAAAATGGGGACACTACAATGGCCTTCCCATAAGCACTGCAGCTGACCAATTTTCTGTTGTTGAGCACAGTGCACGGCCTGTTCTCCAAGCTTGGCCTACCAACCTTTTCCCTTTTAAAAATTGGAAATCGCCAAAATTTTGCGTTGTTTAACAAGCAATAAAGTCAATAAGTCAATAAAGCAGGTCAATGGGAGACATGTATAAACCCTAGTAAAGGCAAATGGGCCTTAGTGAAAAAGGTTATTACTAAAACAAAATTTTAAGGGACTAAAAAGCTTCACACACCGTCCGCCTGTATCTTGGACCAAGCTAGCCTGCTGACCTGTCTCACCTAATTTAGGGGTTTTGGGTTTTTGGGCACAAAAAAGCTGACTCTATCTAAGAGTTGGTGGTGGAGAGGAAAGGCGTCCCCTTTTTTTGGCCATGGCGGGACGGTTACCACTGGGAGGGGGCAGCCTAACCTGACCCCTCGGGGGGGGGGGTGGCATGCAAAGAGTTAAAATAACCTTTATCGGGCGCATGTACCACCCTCATTACAGGCTACTCCCCCAAACCCGCGAACCAGGTTAAAAGTTTGATTGGGGGCCCCCTCTTCAACGGACCAGGGTTTACCAAAAGAAATGGTTTTGGCAATCGCAGAGTTATTGGGGACCGTCTCCTGTCCCCGCCCTTGTCATTTT
>NW_026507242.1:0-27500 GCF_026875155.1 Cherax quadricarinatus
ATAAAAAATTTTATTAAAAAAAAATTTTATTAAAATAAATTTTAATATATTAATAATAATTATAATCTTTAAAATTTAGCTAAATTGTAGTGAACTTAGCTCATTTTCACACTCACGTGCGTTGTCAGCAGAAATGCAATATTGCAAAACTTGCAACAGATAGGAGGGGAAAATTCTCTCTGAGGAAAGGCAGAAACGTGTCAGCGCCGGCCTATATAACATTAGAGTGAGAGAGCCGAGGTAGGATGGTGTGTCTAAGTGAAAATGATGAGAATAGACACAAGAGTGGCAGGGTTGTGGTGGATGAATTGTGTGGCTATGTTATGTAACTGTGGTAGTTTGGTGTGGCTTTGTGAGTGCTACTGATCTGTGTATATGATGGTAGTGAGAGAGGTAGGATGATGAACGTATGTGGGGATTTGTAGCGTATTATAATGATGAACGAATGTGAGGGATTTTTGCATGGTAGGATGATGAACACTTGTGAGGGGCTTTAGCGTGGTAGGATGATGAACGTATGATAGGGATTTGTAGAGTGGTAGGATGATGAACATATGATAGGGATTTTTAGTGTGGTAGGATGATGAACGTAAGAAAGGGATTTTTAGTGTGGTAGGATGGTGAACAAAATGAGAGGGATTCTTAGTGTGGTAGGATGATGAACATATGATAGGGATTTTTAGTGTGGTAGGATGATGAACATGTGAGAGGGATTCTTAGTGTGGTAAGATGATGAATATAGGAGAGGGATTCTTAGTGTGGGAGGATGATGAACGTAAGATAGGGATTTTTAGTGTGGTAGGATGATGAACATATGAGAGGGATTTTTAGTGTGGTAGGATGATGAAAGTATGATAGGGATTTTTGTGTGGTAGGATGATTAACATATGAGAGGGTTTTTTAGTGTGGTAGGATGAATATATGAGAGGGATTTTTAGTATGGTAGGATGAACATATGAGAGGGATTTTTAGTGTGGTAGGATGATGAACATATGAGAGGGATTATTGATTTGGTAGGATGATGAACATATGATAGCTTTTTTTAGTGTGCTAGGATGAACATATGAGAGGGATTTTTAGTATTGTAGGATGATGAACGTATGAGCGGGATTTTAGAGTGGTAGAATGATGAACGTATGAGAGGGATTTTTAGTGTGGTAGGATAATGAACGGTTATAAGGTATTTTAACGAGGTAGTACAATGAAAGTATGTGAGGGTAGTAGAATACTTGACTGGTGGGGGGATGGATTTAGGGTGTGGCTATGTGAGGGTGGTAGGATGATGTGGATATGTGATGGCAGTGTTGGAGGCAGGATGATGAACTTATGTAAGGGTTTTTAGTGTGGTAGGATGATGATGTTTTGTGAGGGTTGTATGATGGTGGGATATGTGTTGATGGTGATGGAGGTAAAATAAGGTGGTGAAGAGTGACAGATTATGGCAATACATTATTGGTGATGGTGGTAGGATGGTGTGGTAATGTGGTGAATGGTGGTAGTGGTATGGCAATGTGGGATGGTGACATAGGTTGATGGTATGGGAATGTTGGTGTGGGGTGAGGTGTAGGATGGTATGGCAATGTGGTGATGGTGATAGGTGTAGGAAGGGTAAGGGCAATGTGGTGATGGTGATGTGTTTTGGATGGTATGGCAATGTGTGATGGTGATGGTGGTATAATGGTAGGGAAAATGTGGTGCATGGGGGAGGTTGGTAATGACAATGTGGTGATGGGTGATGTGGAAGGATGGTATGAATGTGGTGATGGTGATGGGGGTATGGTGGTATGACAATGTGGTGATGGTGATGGTGGTAGGATGGTAGGGCAATGTGGTGATGGTGATGGTGGTAGGATGGTAGGGCAATGTGGTGAGGGTGATGGTGGTAAGGATGGTAGGGCAAATGTGGTGATGGTGATGGTAGTTGGATGGTATGGCAATGTAGTTGTGGTAAGCGTGGTAGAATGGTGTGACTCTGTGATGGTGCTGAGGGTAGTAAAATAGTTTGGCTATGCGAATGTGGTGAGGATAGTAAGATAGTGATAGTTAAATAGTGATGGTGATAGGATATTATGACTATGTGAGGATGGTGATGGTGTAGAAATGTAGTTTATTTGTTGTCCTGTTCTTCCTCCTTCATCACGTCATTGCTCTTTTTTTTTTTTGTTTTTTTTTTTTTTTGCTCCCGTTTTCTTTATTTCCTCCAACTCTTTGCCCTCGTCCACCACCTCCTTCTTCTCCTCTTCCACCTCATTCCCTTCTCCTTCCTCTTCCCCGTCCTCCTCGTTCTTGGCCTAATTAACCTCTTCTTCCTCCTCCTCTTCCTCTTCTTCTATCTCCTCCTCCTCGTACATTTTAACACAAGTGTAAACCTAGGTCAGTTTTAAGGCGGCAGCTTCAACAGCGCTCCTGAGTATGTTTGTACCGCTACTTGGAAGGTGGTTAACTGGAGCGTTAAACTAATATACAGCTTCAAGTGCCACAAGTACAAGACACGGAGAGTATACAATAATACAAGTACATCGTAGTGTGAGAGTATGATGTGACGCATCACTAGGACGCGTATCATAGTTACACAGAAGAACGAGTACACAATACCACGAGTTTAAAATACCAACAGTTGATGGTACTACTGTACAGGTACATGATGGTACTACTGTACAGGTACATGATGGTACTACTGTACAGGTACATGATGGTACTACTGTACAGGTACATGATGTACTACTGTACAGGTACATGATGGTACTACTGTACAGGTACATGATGGTACTACTGTACAGGTATATGATGGTACTACTGTACAGGTACATGATGGTACTACTGTACAGGTACATGATGGTACTACTGTACAGGTACATGATGGTACTACTGTACAGGTACATGATGGTACTACTGTACAGGTACATGATGGTACTACTGTACAGGTACATGATGGTACTACTGTACAGGTAGATGATGGTACTACTGTACAGGTACATGATGGTACTACTGTACAGGTACATGATGGTACTACTCTACAGCCGAGTACGGAAGCTCATATCGCTGTCAAGTCCTAGACATTCATGCAAAGAGATGGCCAGATTAATTAAAGACTGCTGAAATAGCAGCTTCAGAGGCCTAGAACACTACTACAAAAGTAGGTACTTATCGACTGGCATCAACGAGTTATTTCTTAAGAAGTTCAGATGCTATCAATGATGATTCTCCTAGTGGTAATGTTTTATTATTTAATAAAAGTTAAATTTTATCGGAAAATTTGGGGATCCATTTGACGTAATAAGCAAATATTCTCTGTGCTCTCCACAGAGATCCTAAATGATGGTCTGTCAGGGTTAAGTGATATGATGCTATTCCATACAATGACATTATTTGAGGGTACAGATTTTATGGATTTAAATTCATTAAGTGTCAAATTCTGGCAATTATGATATTATCTATGAAAATATTTTAGAAATTTTCTTCTACACGTCTGTCCATCGAATGTTGAGCAGCAGCAAATCAATTTGTGACACCAATTGGTATCTTTTAGATCTGAAATACTCTCGTGTTTGCCTCAAAAGCAAACAGGTTCTCTAATTGTAACCTGATTATAAAAAATTTCAAGTAGAATGTAGAAAACACCCTGTATTTTGGAAGGTTATTCACCATGAATCTTCGGTAATGGCTAATAATTCAATATTGTATATTGATTAATAATTTGAGGGTAATCAGTACAGTCTCTTTTCATGTCTGTTAAAGGTATCCTTCACCACAACAACCAGAGAATGCCATGTAGAAAAATTACTTCAGTGATGTCTTCTGACAGCAAGTGAGATGTATTTCTCAATTAATAAAAGACCAGTCTTATCAAAGCACCGTGATTTGGTTGCGATGAGTTTACATGGTATGGCAGGTTTGGAAAAGTAATGGCTTGTTAATGAAAGATGGTGAGAGTGCACAGGATGAACCAGCACCAGGAAATATGAGCTCTGGTTTATGTCTCCTGTGCTGGAATGTCAAACTTCCATATTGTTTCTGGAAATCTTTGTCCAAAAGCAGGTGGCAACACAAATGTTTTAAAACTTTAAGGTCAATAAATGGATGCATTTAGCCGTTGAGCCCCAAGATTACATTAGATAATCCGACGGAACTAGTATTTAATGAAAATGATTTAAGTGAAATCTGTTAACCTGACTGATACAATATCAGATTTAATTTTAAGCAGTACTTTCACTAATGAAAATATCAGAGTTAAACGAGTCAAATATGCACATCTAATTTGTGTCATTTGCTGTCACTTCAGTAGCTGCATGTGAGAGTATCAGAGGAAATGAAGCTGTAATTGCAAATACAGTAGGAATATACAATGTAGCAGTAGTACTCATCAGTACCTTTGACCGGCAGATGCTACCTGCAATTATAGCAGATATCAGCATGTGATAGGCATTTGTTTCTGATTTGAAACTGTCCACCATATAAATAACATTTCTATTTTTTGTAGTATAGATCGTAGCTACTGTCAGGTGCTAATGACACACTTCCTTTTCTGAGGCTGCTCAGTAACAACTATGCAGTAGCGTGTATGTTTGGAGCTGAATAGGCCGGGCCAGAGCCGGTGAATAGATCTGATTGTATGTGTCCTATATGTCCGGTTTGTTGGCCTCCAAAAGCCGTTGGCGCATGAATGGTAAAAAAATATCTTTGATGAATGTATCACATGTCCTGGGTGACTTCCCCACACATCCATAGACTGAGAACTTGACTGACACCCTACACATAATAATGATAAGGTTTCATTTCTTCGAGCCATACAAATAATGCAGATACACGGCAAAATACATGAGTAAAATTGGAGACACGAAGGAAAGGCACTAATTATGCAGTGTATTTCGGGTCTATCACGTTTACAAATGCTCCTATTTCTAATTACCTTCGTCATAATCCTTTCCAATACGACCCTACACTTATGTGTCTCCATTCCAGATTTGCACAGGTTTAATCCGTCTCAACAACCCCCTCTTCGACGCTTTTAATTATTTCTTTCACACAAATAGATCATCATGAAATTTATTTATTTCTTACGCTCAGTATAATATTCACAAAAAGCGTTGATAGACTGCTTTGATCCAGGTCAAGGCTCGCCTGATGGAACATAATAAAAACAGTAATAATAAGAATTATTTCTACAAGTACACGTACAAGGTAAACAGGCCTAGCTGACATCAATGACATACTATTATATAGAAAGCCCCTTGTTATACAGAGAATTTCGGGCAAATTAGGTAAATTTTGCCCCAGGATGCGACCTATACGACCGTACTACTGTACAGGTACATGATGGTACTACTGTACAGGTACATGATGGTACTACTGTACAGGTACATGATGGTACTACTGTACAGGTACATGATGGTACTACTGTACAGGTACATGATGGTACTACTGTACAGGTACATGATGGTACTACTGTACAGGTACATGATGGTAACTACTGTACAGGTAACATGATGGTACTACTGTACAGGTACATGATGGTACTACTGTACAGGTACATGATGGTACTACTGTACAGGTACATGATGGTACTACTGTACAGGTACATGATGGTACTACTGTACAGGTACATGATGGTACTACTGTACAGGTACATGATGGTACTACTGTACAGGTACATGATGGTACTACTGTACAGGTACATGATGGTACTACTGTACAGGTACATGATGGTACTACTGTACAGGTACACGATGGTACTACTGTACAGGTACATGATGGTACTACTGTACAGGTACATGATGGTACTACTGTACAGGTACATGATGGTACTACTGTACAGGTACATGATGGTACTACTGTACAGGTACATGGTACTACTGTACAGGTACATGATGGTACTACTGTACAGGTACATGATGGTACTACTGTACAGGTACATGATGGTACTACTGTACAGGTACATGGTACTACTGTACAGGTACATGATGGTACTACTGTACAGGTACATGATGGTACTACTGTACAAGTACATGATGGTACTACTGTACAGGTACATGATGGTACTACTGTACAGGTACATGATGGTACTACTGTACAGGTACATGATGGTACTAACTGTACAGGTACATGATGGTACTACTGTACAGGTACATGATGGTACTACTGTACAGGTACATGATGGTACTACTGTACAGGTACATGATGGTACTACTGTACAGGTACAAGATGTACCTACTGACAGGTACATGATGTTACTACTGTACAGGTACATGATGGTACTACTTACAGGTACATGATGGTACTACGTACAGGTACATGATGGTTACTACTGTACAGGTACATGAGGCAACGGCAAGCAAGTTTATTAAGTAAAAATCATAAGGACAACAATATTACAGTTAACCCATTCTCACAAATACTTAACACACTAGTGCACAAATATAACAGTGTGAATGTTCTCGATGCACACTATCCACGAGTACACAATTTCACGAGCACACACATCGTGTGCAATATACGATTACCATCACCACGGGTACACATTGCTATGATATCACGATATCACTATTACGTAATTTATAACTTGCGTCTTAACAATGAATTCAACAGAGCCGAATCACAGTATAACCAACCGTCTGAAGGCGGTTGAAACGCTGTTGTTATTCCGGTCCTAAGTAATTTTTATCACCAGGGAGAACCCTGAATTTTTAATAATCCTTCAGAACATGTCAGAAAGGTGGAAATAGTCATCAACATTTTACATGAATATGGTTTATCAGACAAGGGGGAAATGTAGATTTAAACATTAAAAATTTAATACAGTGAGTAACGCAAAATCCAGTGGTCCCCTCACCTCGCTTACACTTAAAGATATCGTATATTTTACAGTTTGCAGTGATGAGTATATGCTTTATACATTTGTGTACATGGGTGCCGAGTCCTCGCGACTCGCAGTGTGGTTTATATATATATATATATAATATAGATTTATATATATATCTATATATATAGATATTATACAAGGATGTTGCAGAGCAGGCGGAGAAAAATAGAGACAAACACGAGTCTTTGGCTGAAGGAGACTCGAAACCACGAAACCTTAGAACAAGGTCCGCAGTGCTTTTACCAATCTACCCACACTGAACAAAATCTTGGAGTCACAGCTTGTGCTAGACTTTGATCCAAGGCAGCCAGCTTTCAGGGATAAGGCTCACAGCTTTTCAAACCCCATCCCCTGCATGCGCACCTTACTAGAGATATTAACAATACCTTCCAGGAGGAACCATCCATGTAGGAACCATCAAAGTAAGGAACCATCCAGGTTGGAACCATCCACGGAGGAACCATCCTAGCCATTCGTCATGGCTAGACATGAATCTGCGGTATTTGGTATTTGGTAGGTCCATTCTTAGAGATGTAAAAATAACGGTAGGACATTATATTTTTACTAATACTGAATCATTTGTCAATACGGAATACCTTTAAACAGAAAATAGCTTGATTTTTGTAGATCACGGTCTAAGCATACATACCCATGCTACACAATACCATAATTTCTTAAGACGATGGAAATAACCATACAGAGATAAAAAACTACAAATTATGGATTTTATCAGCCTTCATAAATTGATATGAGGATAATAACAATGGCTTGCATGGGCGAACATATTTCCGTGTTAGTATTAAGTTGCGCCTAGAATAACTGTGTCACCCACTAACTCTGGGTAAATAACAGCACAAGTTCACACACAAAAAGTCACCCGATTGATTCCAATCATTGGAACAATATTTTTTTTCGATGTTTTTTTAATTATGGCTTGATACGAATATGTGGAATGCAGTATGTAATATATGTAACTCTGTATGTAATATATGTTTAATTGCAAGTATATATGTAACTATGTTGTATGTATGTGTATATGGAGTTTCTATGTATATTTTTATTTATGTAACATGAAATGTATATTAGGTATGTAACATGTAAATTATATTTATGTATGTATCATGTATGTCTGAATATATGATTAAGAGTGAAAGTTTCTGCTGGGGGCAACCCTTCCGGTTTAGGGCCTGGCCACTGTGCGGTGTAAATCCCGGTTTAGGGCCTTCCCTGAGCGGTGTAATACGGTTTTTTTGGGGCCTTCCACTGACGTGTATCCGGTCTAGGACCAGCCGCTGGAGGGTGGTGCGAGAGTTAGGGTCACCTTGTCACCTCCTAGGGTGTTACTTCCCCCGTTTTTGCCAGGACCTCGCCCTCGAACTACCGCACCCTTGACCCCCCAACCAATAACCCCCACCCACGACCCCCCCCTTTTTCGTTCGCAACCCCAGTCGCGCCCCGCGCGCCCGCCCGCGCGCCCACCCGCCGCGCCCTTTCGCGACCCCCGCCCGCCGCCCGCCCGCGCGCCCCCGCGCCCGTCTCGCGACCCCCCCTGCCGCCTTCTCTGCGTCTCCGGATCGCCCCCCCCCGCGCCTCGATTTTTTATTTCTTAGATCTTCCTTGGATCAAGGTTTTTGGATGCTCCCCTATGGGATGTTTCGAATGGTTTTTGAATGTCATTGTCTTGTGCTCTCCAGCTCCTCAGATCAAATGTGTTTGAGGTGTCCCCTCCCCACTTTCACCCCCCATCCCAAAGTTCTCGAAATCTCACACATTCTCCAATTCCTCGGATCTAGTTTTTTGGAGTCCCCCCCTAGGGGGTTTTCGAAATTCGCTCATCTCCTCGGATCAAGTTTTTGTGGATTTCCCCCCTATGGGTTTTCGAAATTGCTCCAATTCCTCGAATCAAGTTTTTGGATTCCCCCCTCTGGGGGGTAAGCTTGCTTCTGCAGGTCTAAACAAGTCCAAATGACCCGAAGGAGGTGTTGTACCGGTGGTCAGTATTCCTCATCATTAGCTTAAAATGATCTAAAAAGCCCACGCGCACAACAGGTTGAATCAGGGGTCGCCACCTATGGTCAGTGTCCGTCACGCGCACACAGGTTGAAGCAGGTCGCCCCCCTAGGGTCGTGACGTCACGCGCACACAAGGTTGAATCTTTGTCGACCCTTTTAGTTAATAAGGGACTTAGTATGACGTCACGCGCACACAGGTGAAACATGTTGAGCCTTTAGTTCATTAAAGTTAATAAGGGATATAGGACTACAGCATAGGGAAAACATTTTCATCTATCAGAAAGACACATTCAGATAACACTAAGACAAAAAATTTGTTTTTTGTTTCATTATTATTATACAGCATTACAGTTCTGGTTGACAAACAATACAATTCATTGAAAAAAGCTACAATGCAATTGACTAGAATCAAACGTAGATAATTTTTCTTCTCTTGTAGAATTTCTGTGCATTTTGTTCAGTCGTGTTCCGTCTTCTTCCTCATCTGTTATACAATAAACGTCTGGGGGGAAGGCTGTGGATAAAGAAATGGGGGAATCCTCATCCGGGGAAGCTGGTGGATAATTTTATGGGGAAAAGCTGGCCGATATTTTATGGGGAATCCTCATCCATACATGAACTAGTGGGGATTTGTTCCATAAATTATCCATCCCATCTCGCTACCATACGCATATATCGCAATAACAACACTAACACATTCTCCACTCATATGAGACTGGGAGAAGGGCGATCTCGGCGGGGGGTAGAGTTGCAATATCCCTGGATAAACGTTACCCAACCACCTGAGTAGGAGGCACAGTCTCAACTTCCACATGAGGCGGGGAGAAGTCTCGGTGGTAGGAGGGCAGCAACAGCATCTCCTATGGATGGGTAGGAGGCGGGGTGGATCGCCTCCTAACAAACCATCAACTCGCAAATCAATTGCTCCTGCGGATTATGATTTGGCGCGAATAAGTTCCAACAACCGCTATAATTCGCATCTGGGCAAAGAAAAAAATGCTCGATTAGAAGAAGAAAAGGCATATCTTTAATTGCATTAAAAAGTTTTATTGTTAACATTACACGTCTAAAATCATTTAGGTGTAAAAAGATTTTTTCATTATAGAACAAGATTCACACAGATAAGAACAAAAATCACTTACCACTTACCGCAGGGAGTATTTCCGACATACATCAGATCAGTCTTCTCGCCTCCTCGCAGACACCATCCAACGGAGTACGGAATTGGATTCATCCTGACCCAACTTGAAGACAGTAGATGCAAAAGAGTGACCCAGCACGGCATTTATGCAGCGTATGACCCTTCGCCCCGCCTCTAAACCTTTTTCGGCCCCGCCTCTAAACACTCTAACCCACCGGATTATAATTCCAAAATGTTACCACAATTTGCATAATTCCAGGTTGATTTGAGCATATACCACTTGAAACATGAGGGTAAATATTGAAATCTCATATGCATATTTCATTATAAATTGTCATTCTTTAATTTATTTCTACCAAAATCTTTTAAACAAATCTGATAATTTTTCTTTACGCTATAATTGTTAACTATCACAAAATATAGAGCATTATAAGCCGCACAACAGATTTTTCATGTTTGAATCCGCTGTGTAATCCGTACATGAATTTTCTCTTGTAATAAGGTTTCTCATATATATTGTATATTTTTTAAATCCACCACGAAACTATCTAAATAGAATAAGATGTGTTGTGGAACTATATAGTAATCCAATAGCCAGATTCATCTTGATCGTTCAATATAGTAATGATGAAAATTACCGGCTTATATTTTAGCCTCATAATAACTTCAGTTAGATGATTTGCGGCAAACAATCCCATATAACGAGCATATCGTCCCGATGATGTTTTCTAGGCAATATTTATCTCTTCACAATTCTGGAGCTTACCTCCGGATGCACGTATCACTGTTCGAAATTTTCCCTTCTATTGTAAAATCGCATTAGTTCAACCAATCATCAGAACAAATGCTATTCTCATCTTTCGGTTTTACCAAAGTCATATCTATATTCGCAAAGTACCATTCCGTCTGGACAGATAAGCAGCTTGACCTGTTCACTCTCAGTGTCAACTCCGAATATAGTTCTGCTGCCTTGGGAGAAAACTCTTATATGTATCAGAGATCAGTCTCCAAACCCAGAGATTTCAAGGTAGCGTAATATAACCACTACGCGCGTGGTAGGGGAACTTACGTCAATATTATGAAACAATTTCTGAAATAATGGAACAACCCCGAAATGATTCAAATCTTCATGTTGGAAAAAATAATGGGATTAAAATTACATCCCCCATCATATGTCTTCAGAACAAACTAATAATAAGTAAATATCTTATCGGTAGGACCTTTCCCCCAAGGTTATCGCGATCAATTGTTTTGATTAGATGCCAGAATATATGATTTAAATAATGTTTCTTGAACAGAATTCACACCCCTGCCGGGTTTTACCCTCATGCTTGAATTCAATGCAATTAATTCATTCGAATAGGAATAACGGTATCGATCATTAATTAATGAATTAATAGTATATTTATATGGTTTTTTTCCCGCGTAAGGGATCATAATGCCCATGCGGTGAATGCAATACATGTCTCAATCGACATTCGACACGATCCAGAATATTCTGAAAACTACGCACCTCCAGCATCGAGGGAAACAAGGATTCACTGCATTCGTAATTTACCTCGTCCGTTCTTAATATCATCTAAATCAGCTGATGTTATAGACTGACTTGCTGTGTCCTTATTTACGAAAGAATCTATTCTTCCCAATGTATCGAATTTTTGATGGGGATAAATGCTTAACAGTTTTTAATATAACCCGTATATGAATAAAATGGATTCCGATTCGATAAGTTTGTTCATTGAATACAAACACAACAGATGTGAATATTGTCTGACTTTTTAGAGTTAGCACAAATAAGACTTAATCTTCTTATCCCGTCCTCCCAGTGCACGCCATCCGCATTTTTATATTTATGTGCAGTTCCAGCCAGACTCGTTAAATCTAAAAAATGACCTTCTGAACTGGTGGGGTATCTAAAGGTCAGAAATTTATCAGATCCTTGATGTACGGTAATACGTCACATGTGCGTCCGACTGCTATGTGAGGATGCAATAATGCCATGTCCTGGTAATTTGGGAATCCATCAGTTATGAATGAGAATAAGTGGGGACGGGGCGTTGAGCCCCCCTTGTAACTATAGAGCACCAGCCAACATACAACAATATGACAGTTTTACAATAAACGTAAATTAATTAAATATTCCATCCCACTTTCTTTTATTATTAAATTGCAGTCGTTTCATCCAATCGTTCCTACTTCCCTCCGTTAATAACGTCTGTCCGACACATTCAATGAGTCTACACACTCTATGTTCTCGCAGAATTTTCAATGCAATACCTTATTACACGTTTCAACACATTTTGTCCGTATATTAATACTCCCGGAGCAAAGGTAATGCTATAAAATGGGTATTGCTTTTCTGGCCAGCCCACCGAGAAATACAATAATCCTCCGCCCCTCCTCGCTTTATATAATATTATATCATCTAAACCTGCGCCTTCACCCTCGAAGTAGCAAAGAAGTGTTCAGAATGATTCCTCTGAAGGAAGGGAGAATACTGTTCTCATCTGACGGTTCGTTCAAGATGAACGCAACTTGATCAATCACTCTCGTTATAGAGGTCTTAAATGTAGTACACATACAGGAGAACACTAGTCATTATATTGGAATTTAACCTTCCTTATTCTGATCAGACGAGCTAATACTCACTGATTCAATTTATCTTTTTATTAAGTGGTTTGGACCTTGTGGGAGCATAAATTAGATCTTTATGTAGTAATATCAACTACTCCCAAAGAAGATACCAACGGATCGCAAAATTAATGGGATCAATCAAATCACTATATATTACAAATATAAGACCTGGATCAGATCGGGTGGGTTTACCGCCTTCACACCAGACTCCGTTAAAAAATAATCTCTTTTATTGGTAAAGACAACAAATTTTCATTACGTGAGAACCTAACATATCGCTTCCTTCTTTAGCAATTCCAACCCCACATAACCGCTAAGTAATATCAGAAGGTAGTATAATTTTTTTTGTTCCAAGTTAATACCAACCTCTGTTTATGCCTGGATGATTATAGAAAACAATTGAGTTTTTGGGGGATGATAATACCCGTTATCTTTTTAACTGCTCTTAGCAGATTTCATTAATATCCCATTTATGCCTCTAAAATCCTTGTCATATCACCTCCAATAAATGTTGCTTATATAAATTTTATGCATAGATTTAAATTTACTGTAGACTTTCTCATGTTCATGACATAGCTTCAAATTCTTTTGCCGGTATATAATGCGTGCTTGGAGCAAATGATATTTTGCAGAGCAACCTCATAATCAAAGGTTTTATCTAATATAAAAGGGGTCATATAATTATTAATGAAAGCCGAAGGTGTTGGGGGGGGAAATAAAGCGAGCTGAATCGCTAAACACCACGTTGAGAAGACGTTCAGGGGCATCTCCACACGCTATAACACTCCACTGAGTAATAACAAAATAGCACCGAGTTTATATACTCACCTAATATGATATCCACGAGGTTCTTCTCTCCGTTGCACCGCCTCCTTTATGTAATTATTTGTTTTCGCACTTTGTATTCCGCACAAAACAAAAGGTATACCTATATATTGCAACAAATGCTTTTATTTCTGTTAAGTTAATCAAATCGAATTCTGCCCCCCTCGCTGATTTCGCAGTGTTTTCTGATAAAACATTTAATATTGTCAAAATTATTACGCCAGAATAGGGAAGAAGGTCACCATGCTCATCCCACTCACCAAAAGGAAGGTTCTTTGCAATAATACCAACATTGAGTTCATCATAATGCCTATATTTCTCGCATCACTCTTATGTGCAGGAATCTTGACTAACAAATCGCGGTTTTTCTGAGGTTTCAACCGAGGTGAAGCAGGGGGGTTACCTGCCTAGCGGAGTAAACCTGAAAACTTCTTGCGTTTAATACCACCTTCAAGCATGCACCACCACCACCTCCTTCAAATTCTCATCACCCTCCGATTTTACTAACTCGAGAGGTTTCCGATTCATAACGAAGTTGTAGAAGATAAAATTCTTTCAATGATTTTATTAAACAATCTGGAAATTATATTTACTGCTAGAGTAATATAATGCCCAAGAAGATTTCCGCACCGCTGATACGCAGCAATTATTTCTTTTTACGCTGAAAACCGGATTTTCGGACAACTAGTGATTTAATCTCGTTTTGTACTTTTTCAATATTTTAGGGTCTAATGGTATTTTATTCTTTGCTCAAATTCTTGAAAATCTCATGATACAACTTATTGTGTTTTCGCATCCTGTTGAATAAACTCTTCTTCCGGTTGGAATTGCGTGGAGACTATAGTAATGTAATAATTCTTTAAATTTTTCTCATAATGAATTTTTCTTTGTACGTCAACAAATCGCCTTTTTTTGTCCCACGAATTAAAAGTGAATCATAACCTTTATAAGAGACCAAATATTGCGTATATTCCACCAAGCTTTTGCGTTGCCAATTCTCGGTCGATAAAATATTCTGGAGGTGGTATACTGGGGTCAATTCTTCGCGAATAACATGTTTCCATAATCTTTTCACCTTTCAAATGCTTTCAAACGTATGTTGTTATAGGTTGAGAAGATTAAAGTCTAATATTTTAAATATTTCCTCTGGATTTTGGTGTGAAACCCTCGGGTAAACGCGGATGATCTCTAAGAGTCACTCTGGTGTGGTGTCTCCAACAGCCAATTTCTTACTGATTCGTTTGTTCTTATGATCGTGCCATTTTTATATATTTTATCCGAAACTGATTTCCTTATATCAGTCAATGTCGGTATATACCATGGACTGGCAAGGGGGTTTTACCGGCCAATGCCCCGATGTAGGTTTGAATTGATACGCATCGACTTAATCCGGTAACACTTTTCAATAATTAAATGTAGTGGCCACGTGTCAATACGTGTATAATTGACTGTGCAACGGTGGCAACCTCTCTCTGCAATGGAAAGCGATTGTTTTCGTGCGAAAATACATAATATTAACTGTAAATGCTTACTTCTGGAGATAAGTCTGTACCGGGTTATTTAGAAACCCCGCACTTTATCTGTAAATATTCTCGATATATTCGTCCGCCTTTCATGCGCCAATATGTTTTGGGGTAATGCATTAAAGTGCTCGGCCCGTCTTTCTCTTTGTTCATGAGTATTGCTTGTAAATATCTTGAAAAAACATCGATACAACACGAGAATAGTGAGTTATATCCATCTATAGCGGGATATTTTTAGACATACTCCCAAATCACAGGTTAATATCACCTGGGTTTTGGGAGCAATGATTTTTCTACGAGGAAACTTCTTAGGTTTATGAACGTATAAAGTATATATCTTCTGACTTTAAGAAATTTCTGAACCGCTTGCAAGGTTTAGGGACGGATCAATCTTTTTACAGCTGTAGATTAACGGTTACCCCAGAGAATGACCCAGCAATCAGGATCTCTATAACCCTTTTCAATTAATTGTGGCTCGCTCCCCAGGGTATACAATTTTCGTGGAATCCTCGTAACACATTGGTCGCAACTGTAATGCTCTGGTGTATTAAATGCAAGGTCTAATGAATAAATAACCAAAGGGTGATCGGGTTATAGCAATGTATAAGATATTTACAAATTCCTTATGTTTTTTTTCCGAACACTTGTCGCAGCCCAGAATCTCTACTGTCCAAGATACCGCATTTTAAATAAAGCAAAATGCGTGGCGTTTAAAGCCATGGGACACTATATCGTCCGCCGTGAAATATATTTTTGGATAATCAGAAATAAGGCTTAATATGATGTCCCTACCTTTAGTAAAACATTCGAGAATAATTTCACTGGTAACCACTTTAAAAAAGCTCATCAACAATATTATTGATTTTCATCAGTGGATGCAAATGAACATTCTGCGTCCGATAATATCTTTACTTAAGGTTAATTATGAGGTTTATCTCTGAATCGTGTTCTAGGGAAGGATGTCCCCCCGCAAATTATAATGGTTATGAAATTTCTCATGGTAAACTTTATTGTAATTTGATGCGAAATAAATTTGCCACTATTCGAATAACCGGGCAATGAGAATCCCTTGAGGATAACCGAAAAATAATCAACGTCCAGAAGTGGTATGTTGTCAAGATCAACATCTTTCCCTGAATTATGTTAAAATAGCTAAAAGTTTCCTCTCATTAAGTTGAATGAACGAAAAAGGTGTTTTACCATAGAGAGGCGTCTTTGTAACACTGTAAGTCTTTAAGGGGTTGAATATATAATACTTTTAGTTCAATAAGGGACGCAGTTAATGTTGAGCGGGACTGCCTCAATCAAAATTAGTTACTTTAGGTGGCGACGACTGACCTGTGTTGACCCAGGTGTGATTTTCTACCTTGGGGTGGGAATCGCATTACACAGTGGCGTCGGGGGGATGGGATGGCCCAGGGGTTATGTTCTACTTGGGTGTAATCGCATTACAGGCCGTCTGTCTGACCTGTGTTTTGACCCGTGTGAGTTTCTACCTGTGGGTGTGAACCCGCATTTCATGCGTCTGTCTG
Source organism: Cherax quadricarinatus (assembly GCF_026875155.1). Taxonomy (NCBI): domain Eukaryota; kingdom Metazoa; phylum Arthropoda; class Malacostraca; order Decapoda; family Parastacidae; genus Cherax; species Cherax quadricarinatus. Next base: position 16,527 of record NW_026507242.1, read on the forward strand.
ACCTGAGTGACGCAGATGTTCGGTAAGGAGATGGCGGTGTGATTTTCTACATTGGGTGTGAACCGCATTACATGGTGCGTCGGAGGGGGAAGGGGTGTACAAAAATCGTGACGCAATAACTTTTGGGTAAGGCATATACGCTCAATGATCTCTCAAGCGAGATTGTGTTTCCATCCAACAAGCCCTGAACTGACCTCATCTTCCCCACAGCATTCCTCTCATTAAGGTAAAGGACCACATCTTTTGTCCAACCGCACATCATGAGAAAGTAAGTTGTACTTAGAAAGTGCTTGTTTTTTGACAAAAAAAAAAAATTTGGGGTTTTTAATTTTTTGTTGAAGCATACAGTGAAATTGGATTAATTTTTGTTGAAGCAGACAGTGAAATTTGGGTTGAATTTTTTGTTGAAGCGCGATGAAATTGGTGCATTTTTGTTTGAAGCATACGAGTGATAATTTGGGTTAATTTTTGTTGAAGCATACGAGTGAAATTTTTACTGGGTTAGTGTGTTAAAAGTTGAAATTCTTTAACAGGGGATAAACAGATATTCGAAATACTTGGAAGCCTTGGGCGAAGAGAAGATGGTCGATTAAAAGCAGAGCAGCGTTCGTTGGTAATCAAGAAAGGTGGTGTACAACGCAATGAAAGGTTGTTGCAATTGGATAATGAGTGGGCACGTGTAGATGCTTTATGGAAGAAGCGATAGAAAACAGGTAGTATCCAATTGTGATCTTTTGGTTGGTGAAAAGGTCTAAGTCACTGCGAAAAGATTTTGTTCAATTCATTGAAATCTTAATATTTTGGTATATGAATTGGATATGCTTTTTTTTTCCTCTGTTCATTGAAATCTTAAAACGTATTATGTAAAAATTGTGAAGGGTGACCTTCTTACCCCCATACTGGACGTAATATGGCTGTCTTTTGAAATCTTACTATTTTTTTTGGGTTATAATTTGGATATACTTTTTTGCCTCGTCATTGAAATCTTAATATTTTTTGGTTTATGAATTGGATAAACTTTATATATATGTAAAACTTGTGAAGGGTGACCTTCTTACCCCCATATACGAACGTAAGATACTATTCATGGAAATCTTAATAAATTTTTGGGTTATGAATTGGATATACTTTTCCTCTGGGCTGGAAATACACACGATTCGGTTGTGAACATACTGAGAGTAATGTCGCACAGCTTGGTGGGAGACGAGGAATGAAGATGAGAGGTGCAGGTAATCTGCTAGTGTTTTGTAACCTCACAATGCGGAGGGTGCGGATACTTCTGCCCCCATAATGATAGAGAGCAACTACCTCGCATGACGTGCTGACTAGTAATGATAAATAGTGAAGAATGAACCCCAGAAGGTATACATAATATCCAAAATTTAGAGTAGAACATACAGTGAGAAATATAGTGTTCCTTCAACTTAACAGAGAGGTTAAGAATGTATTTCACATGTTTATAGGGATTAGTTTATAGAACAGATGCAGATATGTAGATAGATCGCCTCTACAATGGTTCGCTCAGAAATCCACCCAATTTATAGTATAAGGACAATACGTTAAATCATATCGTGATGATCAAATGGACAATTTGTGATAAATTTAGCGTTTGAAGTTTGTAAGTGAAGAGGTAATCACGGAGGATTTGATCGATGGGTGGAACAATATTAGGAAAGATACGAGTCAGAGTTGCAAGAGCAGGAAGGATCTGCTGGATCCAGAGATCAACTGAAGCTTTCAGTATCGAATAGTTTAAAGTAGAAGTCAGAGTGCAAGTGGGGTCATATGTGGGCATATCCCGAAGAAACTGCGAGGAAGAAATATGTATTTAATTCCAAGATTAATGATGGGTTTTATGTGGTACTGCGGCTTTGGCTGCCTGTCAATTGTCATAAAAAGAACATGTCATGGGTGATAGTTTCGCAGAGCAGTTACTACTAAGAGAGTTGTCTTAATTATGCAAAATCTCTATAGATGAGGTTCCCCATTTCGCGGGATAAGTTAGGTATATTAGAGAAGGAAAATATAGTGCATTATAGTTTTATCAATTAAAAAGGATTCAAGAAGACATTTATGGCTATGTGTCCGGTAAGGGGAATATGAAATATAAGGACATTATGTGTCGTTATTGTTAATGAAAGCATTTGGTTTTAATCAAAAAGGGTATAGAACACTGTCATAGTTGTGTGATGAATTAATACACCGGAAGAGTTTAGATACCCCACGAAGATGGATGTAAAATCAATCAGGTTTCTCGTGTTTCCTCCCGAAGGAAACAACTGACACGTTGAAAATTTTAGTCATACACATTCCAGCGAATATAATCGGTTATTTGATGCGAATGGCATTAGACACAACCTCCCAGCAGGTACAATTGATTCTCGTCCTAAAGCCATTGCCTATTGTTATATTATATTTGATCGCAAAGGAGAAATAGTGTGTCATAAAAGAGTTAAAAGGGGAGGATGCTGTTTAATCATTTCATTTTAAATGTTAGTGGTGAATGAATAAAAAAAGTTTAGAAGACAGATCAGAAATCCATATGACAGAGAAGGATAAGATGAGGCATGAATTCCAGAAATTCTTGTGAAATATGTGGTATCACCTTCAAAAAACGCCAAAGACAAACATAAACAAAACACCATGACCCATAACGTAGAAATTTCAATAATTAATTGGAGCCTATTTGCACGTTGTAATAGGCAGTGTTAAGACAAGAGAGAGAAAGTATTGCTTTTTTGTCATAATGTCGTAAATGATTAGTAATAATTTTAAAGAATTGAATGTTGATAAATATAACGTTGAAATTCATTCGAAACAAGGATTCAAATTCTTGAAAGTAGAGATAGTTAAGGTTAGGTTTTCATACAAACTGATGGATTCACTGTCATTATTGAATGGATCGCTTTCCACTTAGCAGAACAAAACATATCAAGGCAGGTAAAATCACTGAAATAACAGAGACCTATTCGGAAAGATGTTTGCCCTCGAGATGTCTTACCGGTTATGTGTAAAGAAAACAAATTTTGGTTATGATATTTGATAGTTTAAAGAAGCTCGCTGAAACAAAATTTCCACCCGTAAAGTCATTTTTTTAATTCTTTGAGAAATAGCGCTATCAGCCAAGAAGATTATGAACATGCATTGAAAGTGTTTGAGTTGGGTAAATGTAAGACTTTAGAGATTACTAGATGTTATATCTCAAGACAGATGTTGGTTTTGGGTAGCCGATGTCTTCAATGGAGTGCCGTAAACACTCAAGATATTAAATAAGCTAGACGTTATAATTAATATAAGTTGTACCACATTCAGTTGATGCATTCCTATTGAAAAACTAAGTAAGATAGATATGATATATTCCCATGAATTGATATGACATGATTAAAAGGAATCGCCAGAGGGAGGGTTTACGTGCGCAATTAATCATATTCTAAACAGATAACCCTAATTAACCCTAATATTTGATGTTGAGAGTGGAATGGGCAATCAGATTCCTATATCTCATTTCAATTTCGTTGTATGCTAGTGCGATGTTGAAGCTCTTCCACAGAATGGTATCAGAAAAATATCGAATACGAGACGAATGCTGTTCCTCGATGGGGATAAGTAATGTTTCCTGTGAAAGTCCAAAAGGGATATTGATAGAAGGTGATACCAACACATAATCCCCTGAGGTATTAGGCCTCACTGAGAAACTCCCTGTAATATTATCACACAAGAATATACAGAAAGAGTATGTTATCACCTTTATTGTGAATCTATATTGAAAAATGAGGTAGAAAGATCCCCAAATCTAATGGGAAATGTAGTGGGCAGTCTTTACCTCAGAAAAATTATTTATCAGTCTAGAATTGTTAACAGGTTATAGACTGGAACTTGGGTTAGAGGTGGAAAGGTCATACATATAATGAATAGACACAGACAAAATTTGTTAGAACCCTTCACATCAAACGAATCTTGCCAGAGAACAGCTACAAGATTCCTACAAGTCAACAGCCGTTCAAATTATCTAATAACGCCATATATGGGAAATCATTGTGAATTTACAAGTAATGCTGAAAATATAGACATATCAATAATGTGAAACATTTATTAGAGTCGAGTAAAGATCCTTTGTTAAAAAATATCACACATTAAAATCAAATAGAATTATCTTGCACATTCAATAAAGAGATAGTAGCAGTTAAGCAAACCAATTTATCTCGGTGTTCAATGCTTGAGATAGCTAAAAAGAATTTGTATCATGTTGGTATAAAGTTTTAAAAACAGCGATTATGGTGATGATGTAAGACTTCTTTATACCGATACTCTGACGCGTATATTTTTAGCTTGAAAGTAAAGATTTGTACACCCGAGTAAAAAGTGAACCTTTGTTAGGATATATGGGATTTTTCAAATTTCAGTCCTGAGCATCCCCTTATATGATGATAGTAGAAAAGCGGGAGCTGGGGTTATTGAATCTTGAAATGTGTGATAAAACCCTATTAGCCGAGTTGATAGCCCTGAAAGCTAAATGTATCTGTCAAAGATTTGCTGGAAGATCAACTACGGTCCAGCACTAGGCCAAGGTAAATTCCTTCGTAACATTATGCATTATTAACACATTGCAAGATATAAGACTTTTTAATCAAATGTAGATAGAGAATTATCACGTGTAAGTCTATATGTACTGTAAAAGGGGGAAATATTACGGTAAGATTTAATAAGATAGGTTTGTCAGCCTTTGAGGGATAAATATATCATTTGAATACTAATGAATCCTTGGCTTATGACCCCCTGATATTCGCACCAGCTAAACGTAGGAAATAGAGTGATGTATTTACGCAGAAAGGCTGTATAGTAAATAATGAAAAAAAAAATATAGTGTATTAGTTTATCCTAAATGTGCTTTCTGATGATGCAAAGGTTTTTCCCTAGGATGTAGGTACTATAACCCCTTATTACCTTAATGAACTAAAGGTCGGACAAGTTTTTCAACCTGTGTGCGCGTACCGTCACCGACTATATCCCTTAGTAACTTTAATAACTAAAAGCTCGACCGATTCAACCTGTGTGCGCGTGACGTCACTGCACCGCCGCGTAAAACTCCCTTCCTTAGGTCTTTTGACTTGTTTGAGACCTGTAGTAAAGCATGCTTACCCTCCAGAGGGGGAATTCCAAAAACCTTGATCCAAGAAGGGAGAATTTCGAAAACCCCAGAGGGGGATCCAAAAACCTTGATCCAGAGAATCTTAGAATTTCGAAAACCCCCATAGGGGGGAATCCAAAACGTGTAGTATCGAGAAAATTTGGGGTGGGGGTGGTAAATGATGGTACTACTGTACAGGTACATGATGGTACTACTGTAGCAGGTACATATGGTACTACTGTACAGGTACATGATGGTACTACTACCGGACAGTACATGATGGAACTACTGTACAGTACAGGATGTACTACTGTACAGGTACATGATGGTACACTGTAAAGGACATGATGGTACTACTGTACAGGTAACATGATGTACTACCTGTACAGGTAACATGATGGTACTACTGTACGGTAAACGATGGTACACTGTACAGTACATGATGTACTACGTACAGGTACATGAATGGTAACTGTACTGTACAGGTACATGATGGTACTACTGGTAGCAGTACAATGATGGTACTACGTACAGGTAACTGATGTACTACTGTACAGGTACATGATGGTACTACTGTTAACAGTACAGATGTACTACTGTACAGTACAGATGTACTACGGTACAGTCCATGATGGTAAACTTTGGTACTACTTCTACTTACTAAACTTACTGGTAACAGGTACCATAGATGGGACTACAGTACAGGTACATGATGGCCTACTGTACAAGTACATGATGGTACAACTGTACAGGTATCATGATGTACTACTGTACAGGTCCAAGATGGGACTACTGTACAGGTACATTGATGGTACTCTACTGTATAGGTACATGAGGTACTACTGTCCAGGTACATGATGGTAACATCTGTACAGGTACATGATGGGTCTACGGTTCAGGTACATGATGGTACTACTGTACAGGTACAAGATGTACCTACTGACAGGTACATGATGTTACTACTGTACAGGTACATGATGGTACTACTTACAGGTACATGATGGTACTACGTACAGGTACATGATGGTTACTACTGTACAGGTACATGAGGCAACGGCAAGCAAGTTTATTAAGTAAAAATCATAAGGACAACAATATTACAGTTAACCCATTCTCACAAATACTTAACACACTAGTGCACAAATATAACAGTGTGAATGTTCTCGATGCACACTATCCACGAGTACACAATTTCACGAGCACACACATCGTGTGCAATATACGATTACCATCACCACGGGTACACATTGCTATGATATCACGATATCACTATTACGTAATTTATAACTTGCGTCTTAACAATGAATTCAACAGAGCCGAATCACAGTATAACCAACCGTCTGAAGGCGGTTGAAACGCTGTTGTTATTCCGGTCCTAAGTAATTTTTATCACCAGGGAGAACCCTGAATTTTTAATAATCCTTCAGAACATGTCAGAAAGGTGGAAATAGTCATCAACATTTTACATGAATATGGTTTATCAGACAAGGGGGAAATGTAGATTTAAACATTAAAAATTTAATACAGTGAGTAACGCAAAATCCAGTGGTCCCCTCACCTCGCTTACACTTAAAGATATCGTATATTTTACAGTTTGCAGTGATGAGTATATGCTTTATACATTTGTGTACATGGGTGCCGAGTCCTCGCGACTCGCAGTGTGGTTTATATATATATATATATAATATAGATTTATATATATATCTATATATATAGATATTATACAAGGATGTTGCAGAGCAGGCGGAGAAAAATAGAGACAAACACGAGTCTTTGGCTGAAGGAGACTCGAAACCACGAAACCTTAGAACAAGGTCCGCAGTGCTTTTACCAATCTACCCACACTGAACAAAATCTTGGAGTCACAGCTTGTGCTAGACTTTGATCCAAGGCAGCCAGCTTTCAGGGATAAGGCTCACAGCTTTTCAAACCCCATCCCCTGCATGCGCACCTTACTAGAGATATTAACAATACCTTCCAGGAGGAACCATCCATGTAGGAACCATCAAAGTAAGGAACCATCCAGGTTGGAACCATCCACGGAGGAACCATCCTAGCCATTCGTCATGGCTAGACATGAATCTGCGGTATTTGGTATTTGGTAGGTCCATTCTTAGAGATGTAAAAATAACGGTAGGACATTATATTTTTACTAATACTGAATCATTTGTCAATACGGAATACCTTTAAACAGAAAATAGCTTGATTTTTGTAGATCACGTTTCCTGTTTAAATTATTAAAAAAGAATTAAAAAAAAATTGTCAAAGTGGGAAGTCTGAATGTGCGTGGATGTTGAGCGAATGATAAGAAAGAGATGATTGTGGATGTTATGAATGGAGAAAGCTGGATGTCCTGGCTTTAAGTGAAACAAAGCTGAAGGGGGTGGGAGAGTTTCAAATGGAGAGGAATAAAATGGGATTAGGTCGGGGGTTTCAAATAGAGTTAGAGCTAAAAAAGGAGCAGCAATAATGAAGGATAAGTTATGGCAGGAAAAGAGGGGACTACAAATGAATAATTCAAGGATTATGTGGAGTAAAATGAAGGTTGGATGTGAAAAGTGGGTTTTTAGTAAGCGTACATGCACCTGAAGAAGGGAGAAGTGAGAGGAGAGAGAGAGATTTTGGGAAATGTTGAGTGAATGCGTGGGGAGTTTTGAACTAAGTGTGAGAGTAATGGTGGTTGGGGATTTCAATGAAAAGTGGGCAAAAATGTTGTGGAGGGAAAGTAGCAGGTAAATTTGGGGTGCCTGGGGTAAATAAAAGGGGGGCCCTTTTTAATTGAGCTATGTGTAGAAAGGGTTTGATAATAAGTAATACATATTTTATGAAGAAGGGGATAAATAAATATACAAGGTATGATATAGCACGTAATGAAAGTATTTTGGGTTAGATTATGTATTGGTGGATAAAAAGGTTGACGGGTAGGCTCCAGGATGTACACGTTTATAGAGGGGAAAACTGATATATCGGATCATTATTTAGTTGTAGTACAGTAAGAGTAAGAGGTAGATGGGAAAAAAGGGGAGGAAAATGGCAACAACAAGAAAGTGAGAGGTGAAAGTGTATAAATAGAGGAAGAGGAAGTTCGGGTGAGTTTACAAGGAAAACTATTGGCAAAAAAGGGGGGATGGTGCAAATATGAGCAGTGGCGGGGTTGAAAAGGGGTTGGAATAGTTTTTAAAATGCAGTATTAGAATGTGGGGCAGAAGTTTGTGGTTATAGGAGGGTGGGTTTTCAGGAGGAAAGAGGAGTGATTGGTGAAATGATGAAGTAAAGGGTGTGATAAAAGAGGAAAAAGTTAGCTTATGAGAGGTTTTTACAAAGCAGAAGTGCTATAAAAAGAGTAGAGTATATGGAGAGTAAAAGAAAGGTGAAGAGAGTGGTGAGAGAGCGCAAAAGGAGAGCAGATGATAGAGTGGGAGAGGCACTGTCAAGAAATTTTAATGAAAATAAGAAAAAAATTTGGAGTGAGTTAAAAAAAGTTAAGAAAGCCCAGAGAACGAATGGATTTGTCAGTTAAAACAGAGTAGGGGAGTTGTAGATGAGGAGACGGAGGCTTTGGGTAGATTGGGGGAGAATATTTTGAGGAACTTTTAAATGTCGACGAAGAAAAGGAAGTGGTAATTTCATGCACTGGCAGGCAGGTATACCAAATCTTTTAGGAATGAAGAACAGGATGTGAGTATGGGGGAGGTGCGTAAAGGCATTATGTAAAAAGAAAGGGGGTTTTAAAGCAGTTGGAACTGATGGGATCATGACAGAAATGTTAAAAGCAGGGAAGGAATTGGTTTTGGAGTATTTGGAAATTTTTTTTAAAATAAATGTATGAAAGTGGGGAGGTACCTAGGGATTGGCGGAGGGGCATGTATACCCCCTTCATATAAAGGGAAGGGGGACAAAAGAGATTGTAAAAAATTATAGAGGAATAAGTTTACTGAGCTTTACCAGGAAAAGTGTATGGTAGGGTTATTTTTGAAGAATTAGAGGTAAGACAGAATGTAGGATTGCAGATGAGCAAGGAGGTTTCATAGTGGGTAGGGGATGTGTAGATAAAGGTGTTTACATTGAAGCATATATGTGAACAGTATTTAGATAAAGGTAGAGAATTTTTTTATTGCATTTATGCCCTCAGGGAAGGTTCCTTGATGTTGGTGAGAGGCTCTTGTTTTTAGGGAAATGGATCTGTGCTCCAGTTCCCCGAATCAAGCCTGAATGACTTCACATCCCCCTAGGCGCTTTTATAATCATACGGGTTTAGCGCTTTCCCCTTGATTATAATAATATTGCATTTATGGATTTAGAAAAGGCATATGATAGAGTGGATAGGGGAGCAATGTGGCAGATGTTGCAAGTATATGGAATTAGGTGGTAAGTTACTAAAAAGCTGTTTAAAAAGTTTTTATGAGGATAGTGAGGCTCATGTTAGGGTGTGTAGAAGAGAGGGAGACTACTTCCCGGTAAAAGTAGGTCTTAGACCGGGATGTGTAATGTCACCATGGTTGTTTAATATATTTATAGATGGGGTTGTAAAAGAAGTAAATGCTAGGGTGTTCGGGAGAGGGGTGTAATTAAATTATAGGGAATCAAATATAAAATGGGAATTGACACAGTTGATTTTTGCTGATGATTCTGTGTTCATGGGAGATTCTAAAAGAAAAATTGCAAAAAGGGTTTGTGGATGAGTTTGGGAGTGTGTGTAAAGGTTTGGAAAGTTGAAAGTGAACATAGAAAAGAGTAAGGTTGGGTGAGGGTATCAAATGATTTAGATAAAGAAAAATTGGATATCAAATTGGGGAGGAGGAGTATGGAAGAAGTGAATGTTTTCAGATACTTGGGAGTTGACGTGTCGGCGGATGGATTTATGAAGGATGAGGTTAATCATAGAATTGATGAGGGGAAAGAAGGTGAGTGGTGCGTTGAGGTATATATGGAGACAAAAAACGTTATCTATGGAGGCAAAGAAGGGAATGTATGAAAGTATAGTAGTACCAACACTCTTATATGGGTGTGAAGCTTGAGTTGTGAATGCAGCAGCGAGGAGGCGATTGGAGGCAGTGGAGATGTCCTGTCTAAGGGCAATGTGTGGTGTAAATATTATGCAGAAAATTCGGAGTGTGGAAATTAGGAGAAGGTGCGGAGTTAATAAAAGTATTAGAGGGCTGAAGAGGGGTTGTTGAGGTGGTTTGGTCATTTACAGAGAATGGATCAAAGTAGAATGACATGGAGAGCGTATAAATCTGTAGGGGAAGGAAGGCGGGTTAGGGGTCGTCCTCGAAAAGGTTGGAGGGAGGGGGTAAAGGAGGTTTTGTGGGCGAGGGGCCTGGACTTCCAGCAAGCGTGCGTGAGCGTGTTAGATAGGAGTGAAAGGAGATGAATGGTATTTGGGACCTGACGATCTGTTGGAGTGTGAGCAGGGTAATGTTTAGTGAAGAGATTCAGGGAAACAGGTTATTTTTATATAGCCGGACTTGAGTCCTGGAAATGGGAAGTACAATGCCTGCACTCTAAAGGAGGGGTTCGGGATATTGGCAGTTTGGAAGGATATGTTGTGTATCTTTATACGTATATGCTTCTAAGCTGTTGTATTCTGGGCACCTCTGCAAAAACAGTGATTATGTGTGAGTGAGGTGAAAGTGTTGAATAATGAAAGTATTTTCTTTTTGGGGATTTTCTTTCTTTTTTTTGGTCACCCTGTCTCGGTGGGAGACGGCCGACTTGTTATATATATATATATATATATATATATATATATATATATATATATATATATATATATATATATATATATACCAAAAGAACCTTAGAAAACTTACCTAACCTTGTTATAACAAGTGTAATTTAAAATA